>JASANE010023342.1:0-61333 GCA_030248225.1 Trileptium ribeirensis
AATTGATGTGTTTATGGTCGGTCGGGCCTGGTGGGGTATCTCATAGTACCTTAGCGCAGGGAGTAACCGGAATTCCGGTTCCTGTTGCGGTTCCGGCAAAGGGCAAAAACGATACCGGGACCGGAATTCCTGTTTAAAAATTTTGTTTGAAATTTTCCACGTTTTTTGCTTCTTCCTGTAATCCAAACATATGTAATATATTATATATAATATATTTATTATATATTATATATTATATATAATATATATTATATATAATATATATTATATATAATACAATGATCAAGCTCCAATACAACCAAGCAAAAGAAAAGATTAACTAACCAATTTGGCCTGTGAAACGTAAGTAGGGCACATAATTTCAGCAGGAATTTTTCATAATAACCTGCAGGAGTTTGTTAAATCAAAGCCAGGTCGATGCTTGTAGCAGCTATTTTACACATCCAGAAGTCTGTGGGATAAGTTTGAATTAAACCGGTCCAACTCGGTGACAGAGTATGGCTTACGCGGAAGTACTTAGGGTATGCTTGGCTAACATAAATTGCGTCAAGCACCCGCCAGTGCGCTTGTAAACTTGGTAAATCAGTCTAAATCAAAGTAAACTAACGTTATCTGCAACGCAGCTAGAAACTGCTTTCTTGGTAAATGAACTATATTTATTGAAACTGTGCGAGCAGCACACATTGTGTCTCATTTATAGCATTCTGATTAGAAAGTTATCATCATTATGATCTAACTGACGGGCACTGTTTGTCCAACGCTAGCCTAAACAGTGTCTCTGACCACTGATCAGAAAATTACCTTCTATCTATTATTTCCTCTTAGAATCATATAAACCAATAATTTTAAGTTTCCTACAGAAGAACATGCAACAAACGTATGTGTAGTAAAGGGAGGCGACTGGAGACGGAGCGAAAGTGTGTATTCTACGTTCCAAGCTTTGTAAGCACATTCGATTTGACGCAGTATACGCAATGGTGTATAGTGGAAGACTTTTTTGTCTGAATTTCCAAAAACCGGCATATTTGATCGATAAATAAATATTATTAGCTTCTTCAGTCTTTAAAGTTTCAGAAAGGCAATAATACCATCGCAATACATTAAGTTTAATGTAAAAGTTATTTATAATGCATTTTAAATCCACTATACCTTCATTTCTTCCGTCATCTGTTTTACTATATATAAATTTCGAAGACCAGGTTCCGGTTCCGGATCCGGTTTAAATGGACGGTTCCGGTTGCTGGTTCCGGTTCCGGTTATTCCCTGCCTTAGCGGTAAATAAACCAGTACCTTATCGGTATATATAAGGTTTATATTCATTGTATCTCGATGTTACTCGTATTAGCCATAGTAATGCTATAAAGGAATTTATATAGCCGGCCAGGTTAGGTGGGGTATATCGTGCTACCTTACAAGCCCTGACCCACCACTTGCGTTTATAATGTTTCGCTTTATTAGTTGCATTCGCTATAAAACGATATGACGATACGTAGCAGTAGGATAATACAAGCAAGGCTTCTGTAAGAAAAACTGGTATACACTAGTGAACCGAGAAACCCGTCCTGTCCTTGAAAAAATGTCTTGGGTTGTGGTTGTTCGCCGTACAGCGAACAGCAAATTTAACAAAAATTTTAAAATTTCAGCTACAAACAGTAAATATATCAAATTCCCCAGTGCTCGTTTTCACTGAGGGAAGCGAAAAATTTTAATAGAAATACAATTTCCAAAGTGTCAATTCCGAATCTTGGAAATTGAGGGTCCCGCTGTTCCGGCCCATAACTCAGGAACAGTTCGGAATTTGTAGAAACTGGCCAGACTTTTCTGCCACAAAACTTTTCGGATTATCGACTGAGTCCTGTCCCGTCCGTCTAGATCTGCTCAAAATTCACGGACTTATTAACGAATAACTGTGTCACACCTCACCTCAAAATGTTGGTGTTGAGATTAGTTAGAAATAATTATTTTTATTAAATACTTAATATTAATCGATATAAAATTATAGCAACAATCCCTGTATTCTAACGTTAAATTTGAGCCCGCTACGGACCCGCTGTGCCCACCTTGGGTACAGTACTCCCATGAAGATTACGGATAGTTTCCCGATGGGCATGTCACCCATTGTTGCGTTTCCTTTAGCGAACCGAGTGCAAAAATGTAACTCACCACTCTGACATAACCTCAGCCTATTTGAATCCTTTAAAACTAAATTAAAAACCCAAAGACGGGGTTAGATGTGCCTACTGAAAATTACGAATCAGTTTGACTTCGACAATGCGCAGTTCGAACGACTTTACTGTCCCGTTCCGACGCTCTACTATTGTACGACAAACCTATGTCACTTTGATTTTTCATTTCGTGGCTGTTCCGTTTCATGGACGTCGGATGGAAGATAGAGTACGATGCGGTATGGAACGGTATGTAAGTACGGCAGTGGTGATAGGTGAGAGGATATTAGGAGATTTATCGATTAGTAGGAAAGTAAGACTGCTGCTCTTGACCTAGCTCCAAATAATGACTTTGTAATCTGTAATAGCCGATTCTTGCACTTTTCTGATAACTTTAAACTTTCATAGGGTTTGTCCATGGTTTTTACGCTTATGTTCAATAAAACGTTTACTGACAGATCTGCACATCAAATTCTTTTATGAATAGGTCATGCGTCCATTGCACGAAATTTTCTTAGGGAATTTTTCTAAAATTGTCACAATAAAGGGGCGCGTAATGGTTTTTTAAACGGAACCCGACATAACTCAGCCGGGTTCATGAGTGGGGTGGCTCGAAAGCGAGTCACCGCACCTAAAACTTCAATCGCATATAACTCGAAATTCCCTCCATGAATTTCGGATTTTGTTTTTATATATCTACTCTTTAGGTCTTTCTTTCGACCACTCAATCCCGACAAAGCCATAATCGTTCAAAAGTGATAAAGAAAATGAACACGGTCGGAGTAAAAGCCGCTCAGGTTTTGACAAATTTTTGCAGTTACGCAGATCGAAGTCTACGATTTCATAGGTAGATTTAGATTCAGTTTCATCTATTTGTCATATTTGCAGTCAGATCATATTTGTTTTTCCTCTCTCTGTCGGGTTAGTTTCAGCAACCATCATTGCAGTACGATTGTTCAAAGTCGCTAAACTCCGATACGCCGACACTGCAATTGTTGTATCAAATTTCCCACAATTTGTAAAATTTATATATCAAATTTTAGCAGCATCCTAAGATGCTACATCGGACCCATAGGGTCTTTACCTGACGGACCCGTTTTGAGTAGGATCGTTGACTCGGTCCTTATAAAATGAAAATATAAGACCATACCAGCTTCTTTGCAAATTTTCACAGAGGAAGGCTGGTACAACTTCCAAAAAATTAGAATTATAGGTTTGCGCCACCGTTCTTTTCGTTTGGGCTATTAAACTGGTTCGGAACAAATGAGGCGGTTACTTAAAGCTACGATTCATGTTACCTATCGGATCATCACGGTCGAAATGATCGTTGAATCTAGTTGCGTAGACCTGTATTGTTACCTAAGGACGACGAGTCCTTAGCCAAAATTTTTAGGAATAAATCGCTCATGGAGTTATCGTTTTGATGCTGTCGTGAACAAGTTTACTCATCTAAGGATCGGCGCCAAAGATTGTACCGTTGAATCGCGTGTTAGTTAGTTAAAATGAATTAAGACTCTTGCCTTCTCCCCCTAAAATTGAATTGAAGTTATGCATTTGTATTATATATTAATACAATCTGTGTGAATTGACAGAGGATTTGAAGATGTGCATGGATGAAATAGTAAAATAATCCCCATTGAGTAGTTGAGTTCGGGCATAGAAACTTTAGGAATCCGTTAAGAAGGCTAGGTTTTAAAATACGGCTAAGCTCGTGGAAATTGGGGATTGCCACATAATGGGTCATTGCTTATGTAGTGGAATACTCGTGAGCCTAACCGTAGTTCTCATTAATTTCGATGGAGAATAAATTTATTAACCATTAGCTCTAAGAAAATACACATAGGACGAGCCTGGTCTTTATTTTAATGACCTTTAGTACATAAATTTTGTACGGGCCGCACTGCCGCTTCTATTAGCGGTAATACGAAGATCTATCTCTGCGAAGATGGATGGAAATTTATATATTGTACGCTCGTGAACCTAGGAATTGTCATAGTTATAAGACTACTAATTCCTTAAGCTAAGGAACTGATGTGAGGATCATATATACATTTTGGCAAGAAATTAGTTGACTTTAATAACAGGGCTGAGGCAACGTCTAGCTGCGAAAAATAGACCTGTAGGAACGTACTTATTATAAGGCGTTTCGAGTAGTCTTGGATCATACTACTATTCTGTATATATATTTCTCGGATCGGCTAGTTGAAACATTTAAATGGCGGTACGAAACGTCGATTTTTAGGATGTGATGCAGCGACGTCGCTGTTTCGTCCATTCAGAAATAAGCCCTAGCACATATGCTTGACATGTGAATTTCAGGTCATTTTCCATCTTAATATATACACGTTTAATCATGTCTCTTTGGGACTTAAAGAAATAGGACTCGACAAACATGTGGGGACGTTAGGATTTTAGACGATATTAACTTGGATATAAACATTATCAATGCGGTACAAGATGCCATGTTTTAGTAAAGAACTCCCGTTGTAAGAAATTAGACTCGTTGAGTTATTGTATAGAATACTAGGAGACTAAAACTTAAAATATACTTTACTTTAGTAATTTTCCCTATCCAGTAACTTCATAAAATTACGTAACATAGTACAATAAATATCCGATAACAATAAATATCGAATTCCCCATGTTTGCAAAGCTAAGTAGTGTGTTCAAAATTTTGTGATCAAATTTCTCAAGAACCGTTCATTTTAAGAAATCTTAGGATGTAGGAAATTGGTCCTAAGTTATTTTTACAGGATCTTCGAATGACACCATCAGGTTTAAACTGAAAGTTGCAATATATACGTGTGTGTAAGTCTAATCTTGAGCAGGGATGATGTTACCAAGCGAATTATTCGCAACCTCTCTATTACAATCGTATATAGTGAGCGTCGGAGCCACGTCGTACTTTCGATTGCCCTACCAATCCGGGAAGCGCATCCTTGTTTTCTGCTAATCGATTAAGCAGTTAACTGATTTTTGCCGATGCGGCAAGCTTTGCCAAACTATTTATTGTAAGTTGGACAAGTTAGGCCATGGGATAAGTTAGTGTTGATTGCAATAAGAAAAGACCGCAATAATTTACCGTTGAAAATTTCCTGGTATATAGAAATTGTGTATTGTATATGCCCGCGGGAGCGACCAAACCCGACCGCATTGCAGAATGTGTCAGTGAGCGATCGACTCTATCAGAGTAATAGATATCAACATTATTTCGTCACCAAGTGAACTATAAGTTTTATAGTAATTGATTTTGGATTCAGACCAAAACGGATCTTGTGACCTAAACAATTAATCAGAAAACATTGCTGACAAATTACATAAGGAATCACATATGTCTGTCAAGTCGTTTTTATTGATTTATAGCGTACCGATCTTTAGTGAGTCGTAACGTACCGTATTGTGTCTGTCGAAATATTGATTGTTGCATTATGCTAATTAATTGTTGTATATTATTGATGTATGGAATTGTACCATTTATACTTTGTTGTATTAAAACCCACAGTAGATTAGTTGTAGGATGGGAAAAGCAATCGAATTAATCCCAATCGAAACTAATTTCTTATTAATTGTACTATTTGAACCTGAGCGAGGTCGCCGAGCGAAGCGAGGCGATCGAGCGAAGCGTTTCTATTTTCTGTCTGGGAGCAAAAAAGTCGATGTCCGTTCTTCCGTTAGTCTTTCATGGATCTCAAGAACCACTGAACCTATTTCAAAAAACTTTTTTTGTTTGAAAGCTTATCATGTGAGGATGTGCACCTGATATTTTAGAAGTTTGGCAACTTGCCAATTTTGTCATTAATTAAGCTAATTAACTAATTAACACCCTAATTAAGCTCATAACAGCTTAATTATTGGTCGCATAGTCGTTTTAACGGCATATACGTTGAGTTTTCCATGGGGAAATAAGAAAATATATGCATTGTACATACAGGAATAGTATAGTACGAATGTTATAGGCAAAATTTTTTTTCAGACTCCGTGTCCTATGATTTCATTGCTGTGCGTCGATTACCATTCATCACCATGCTGTATAAGCCACGTGACTTCCTTTGTCTTGCTTTTCGTTCGAACGGAATAAAATTATTCTTTCATTTACTCATTGTTGTCTAGGTAATAATATATTCCCAAGACATTGAGTACGTTCATATTACTAATTCCGTCGCTTCGCTCAAAAAATGTTGTTCCACTACGACTGGTTCTATTATTCGTGTGCATGGGTGCTAATGATTGTACTCTTGCGTCATGTGAGCCCATACTAGTACCGATTTTTAGGTGTATCCGATTTGCTTATCAATAATTCATTGCTAAAACTCACTGTTTTCCTGTGTTTATAGATGATATATAGAGGTATGTATGACGGGGTTTGAAATCGTCGCCCCATTCGACGAACAGGCTTGGCTTGGCGTCAGAAAGTCACAAGTATCACCGTGCTATATTGGCATCAACATTGGTCTAATTTAGTAGGCGAGAGTTCCAAATGTATAACGCAGTCGAAAATTCTGGCAACCACCCACGGGATCCGTATCTAAATACAGCGAAACGATTCAACGTTCAACGTCCGGGGATTGTCGGACCCTGGTGGGGCAAAAGTGACCATAGTTTAATTATCAAAATAGTATTCGAATAACCCCAACAGTGCAGTTGACTGAACTTCCAGATGAGATCATGATAGGGAATACCGGTATGGTCTCCTTGGCCTGCGAGCAGGTGACGGAGCTAACCTCCCTGAGGACTTCAAAGGTAGTACCACGTAGGCGACGTGAGCAACCAATCCGGCTGGATCCGACCATGTCCCATGAAGCGCTCCTGCGGCTTGCAAAAGTCCTTGGGTGTGACAGTTCGAAACGGTCCAGAATCAGTAGTCTAGGTTTGCTCTCGAGGTTGCAATAGCTGGTGTCGTGGGCATTGCGTTTGGAATTTTCGTTGTGCAGCAGCGTCCCGAGTATTACATATATTTATATTTCTTATGTGCCTACAGAAAATTTGTATTTCTGCTTGTCGCGCCTATTTTACGCTATATTTTCTTGGGGGAGTGTACCTAGGAGAGATTAAAAGTCCCAGACACTTTTTGGATGTGAGCAGATACCCCTTTAGGAACGTTAGGTGTGCCCACTGAAATCCTTAGCCAAAGAACAACCACATGATGCGATAAAGTATAATTATAACTGCCTTATACTCTTGCACACAATTTTTATAACAGTTTTTATTAGGACAAGAATAATTTTCGATATCACGTCAAAATATCTCGGGTCTCCCTTCTGTGAGAATGCTAGAAACTTTTGGAGTGGTAGCAGATATCATCCGGAAAATTTTTGGGTGTGCCCCCACAATCTTAAGCCGAAAAACAATTACATCATCTGATAAGATACAATGTATTAGTACTAGAATCTTGGTGACATGCCAAGTGTATGAATTCGGAGAAATGAGAATCTGTAATGTTACAATACAGTTGAACAACTTATTAAATATATTCCTGTTACGAAAGATGTAACTAACCCCAAAAAATATTTATTAATCTGTTGTTCAATAAGGCATAGATTCAGTAAAACTGATAGATATCTTCTACCAACACGAAATGATCAGGATAGTCTGCAGCAGTCAAAGCAACATTGCAATGGAACACGTAAATAGCACCGTTGGTTACCGGAATATCTTCTGATGAAAACTTTTGCCAGCGGTAGGCTAAGCGAGCTCCGGATTCGCATGGCGTAAACATCGAAATTGGAACTTGGAAGCAGCGAGCAGTTCATGATATGCCATTCTTCGGCCCATTTGTTGACTTCCATCAAATTTGCCAAATCCTCCTGGAAGTTGTTTCGGTATACAGTTGATCACCTTGACCCAAGACGAAGTGCACGATGGCGTTTCTAACACTCGCATGATAGTCCTGACTTCCCGTAAGAGCTTGAAAAATTGACCTGTAAAAGCAATTTCCGTCTGCTCTTGCAGCATTGCCAGTTTTCCTCTCGACCTAAATAGTACGTGGGTGACGTATTCCCGGAATTAGTTTATCGCAACCAAAGGCTGTCATCAAGCCTCTTTGTGGAGCCAGGCCCGAGTCTCTGGCCTTTCGAACTCGTTGCTGTATGGTTAGAGGCTTGAAAAGAATCTGTTCAGCTGAGTCTTTTTGCGGGATGTTCGGTAAAACGTGCGAAGTTGACGGATGGGGTTCATATTGATCAAATTTCGCTGTTGTAGTCCATCGGATGCGCTTTAAGTTGCTCTGGCTTTTTGGCTTCGTCGATCTCTTTCGTTTATCCGCTTTTCGAGCAGCTGTGTCTGCGGATAAAAGTGACAAAAGAGACTTGAAAAGGATCTGTCCAGCTGAGTCTTTTTGCAGAATGTTAGGGAAACCGCATGAAGTTGACGGATGAAATGCATATTCATCCTCCGTCGCAGGTGTAGTCCATCTTTTGTGCTTTAAGTTGCTCTGGTTTTTTGGCTTCGTAGATCTCTTTCGTTTATCCGCTTTTCGAGCAGCTGTGTCGGCGGATAAAAGTGGCAAATTCTGAAGCTCTTCTGTAATACCAACAGAACCATCCATTTCGAATATTCGGTGATCCTCCCACATTCGTTTTAACATGCAGTTTCTATTGGCGTCGGAGCATATCCTGCTGTAAAGGAAGGGTTGCAGTAGCATATTGGATAGTCTCTTGACCCTGGATAAGGCAACGTACGTAAGTCCAGGTGACAACTCCCATCTCCTAGTGATACAACAGCTGAAGACAACGTTGTGCCTTGCTGCTTGTAAACAGTAACAGCCCATACCAGCTGCGATTGAATTTGTTTTCGTCTGCGCACGTTTCCGTTGGTTTCGAAGGTTGTCCTAGTCGGCAATACTGGAAAGCTGTGCTTAATGTTGGGGTCATATGGATGACCACAATACCCAGGAAAGATGCACAGTACACAGTCAGGTAACGGCGGTGGCCTGCACGAGGCATAGATGATGAAATGAACAACCACAGAAAATCCATTACAAAGACTGAGCTCTGCACATATATTTTTCGTCAATACCACCTTTGCATTCTCGCACAGCAAAATCATCTTTTCCAAACCTCCAGCATCGTCCGCAGTGACTTTTACCGGCGCCAACACCTGTATGTTTCGCTTCAATAGTCGCTATTGGCTTTCTGGCGTTGGCTTATTGGCTTGATCCGGGAAATGCCTGCCGCAACCGTTTGTAAACAGCCCCCAGAATACTCCTTCCTATCATATGTACCTCGTCTATTAGATAAATCGCTACATGCTTGTGTTCTTCTTGCAAATCAAGCAATTCCTGACACTTTGAATCTTGCAAATCATGCGACCGTACAGCTAGAATCCGAAAGGCGGAATGTAACGTTCGCCCTCCAGTGTTAAATGAAGCTGTGCTGGTTGGTGCCAGCTGCATACACTTTTTTCCCTAATGTAATACAATGGATGAGAAACTACTTCCCTGTACCTGCGCATCCATACACGATCATAGGAACGGCTGCATCAGATTCCATGATGGATGTGAAACCCCTCTCTTGTGATCCATTGAGTTTTTCATTTGACAATTGTGGAACCCTCGTAATGTTTTTCTCTCGCCGTATGTTCGCAGCTAATTTCTGCTCAAGTTCAACATCAAAATCCACTGACGATGCCGTCCAGTCGAAGCCAGGATACTCATCACACCGCGAGTTATTTGTAAACTCAGGATACATACGACAAAGCAGCACCCAGTCGTCCAGTTCTTCGTCGTTTGGCTGTAGCTCGTCGTCGTCAGCAGCGTGTTCGGGATCTCGTTGCGGCAGTGCATTGACATGCGTTTGCATCTGGTTGTGTCCAACTCCTACAACACCGAAGTTCAGCCCAAACATTTCCAGGCATCTGCTGCAGATTCAGGCCCTAATGTCAACTCTTTGAGATTTCTAAATGGCTTGTAGAAGATAAGCGACTGCAACGCGAATTCGGATCGGGATGTGGCGGAATTTAAGGATGCACACAAACAATAGCTGGGTTGTCTTTAAGCCAAAACAATAATACTTCGGTGCCTTGTTTTTTGGTCGTATAGTTTTGCGTGATTGAACATAACGACTGGTGTTTGAGCTTCTGTGGCCGCTTCGTGCACATATCGAATGCGTTTGACTTTATCACCTTGTGAGAGCCTGCCGCATCGACCTCCCGTTGTCCGGTTGTGTTGAGGTGAACAAATGTCCGCGAGCACACGTACATCGGCAACTGAAGCAGGAGGGCATTGTTTCCTCGACCGAGTAACCGCGGTCTTCCACAGTCTTTATTAAGATCTTCTGAACAACGATCTTCAACGGAGTCATCCCCGCTTTGTGGGTAAGCATAGACCGTAAATTTCCATATAAAATTCCGGAAATGATAAAGATCGTGGCTCTTCCTTCGTTGCATATTTCACCACGTATGACATCAGCTTGGCCTTTGGAAATGTAACCTTGAGGTTACAGCTAGCGCGGTGAGTTTGAAGCATCAGTTTGTTGTAGGAATTTATTCTTTCGTCGTTTCGTCGAGTATCATATTCAAGTGTCGCCTTTGCCGGATTACCTTCGACTGTTCGAGAGTCACGGTTGTTTCGGGACAGCGCTGTATTGGAAACTGAAAATGGCAGACATATTGTCCCGTGTCCGATTTCTGTTTCATACAATAGCCGATTATACACCTCGTATGACGCTGAACCGTATTTATCAAATCCTTGTAGTCGTCCTCCAGTGATGCAAAGTCAAGGGTTATTACGTCTGACAGGAATTTTTCACTTGGATTCGACGCTGGAGGGCTTGTTTTTCCCTGACCATTACCATCAAGTGACGGATTCCACGTTGTCATTACATCGTCAATGAAAGCGCTTAGCTCGGGAACCCTTGCTTGCGCCGTCAATATCGGCCTGTACGTCGGCTACATTTATGCCGTTCTTCAGCCAAGCAACTCCGTGAATGTGGGGATGGTCACGATGCTGCCACTCGATACGAAGCCAGTAATTCTGACACTTTATATCAGTTTTCAGAACGGTCTTCAAATACTCGTCCACCCGAAAGTAGACAATCAGAGTATTTTCATTAACTGCAGCAGACTTGGCAATGTATCCAGGAAGAAGCCGATGCAACTCTGGCCAATAAGTATCGGCAGCGGCTAGGGTGAAGAAAATATGTGGCATTCCAAGAACGTCAACCATGCACATCAGTTTCCCTCTTCTAGAACGCCAATAAAGTTTACCACCGCGCAAATTAGATCCAAAGTGCAGAATTCGTTTCCCCAGAGCATTAAGTTCCTGTTTGACCCATTGCTCGCAGATCATCGATTGTCAATCTAGCTTCTCCTTGATTCTGTGTGATGAAAACACGACCCGACTGCAGAGCATTCTATCGCATGCAGCTGTTGAGCGCGGAATACGGAAATCGTGGATGCCGGGCAAACCTGCCATCATCGAAAATATTGATAAGGAAAGACGCTTTCCTGTCTATCGTCTCGGAGATCGGCTTTTCCAGTAGGAAAAAGGGCGGGGAATGCACGGGCAATATAACCCGGACTGTCAAACTCGCAATCGGATCGGCTGCAGTTGGCGGAAACGACAACGGCGAAGGCATCGTCTTCTGATTTATTAATCAACTGGTCTCTAACTCTTCGGATCTGGTCCGCTTCTGTTCGAACAGGAACATGCACCGGCACGAACGTCGACTTATAGCCCAAGCCGGCAATATTTTCCAGCATTTCATTAATACCGTCGCACTCGACGACTTTACGAACGTCGAAACCTTCAAAATCCAATTCCCATCATCAGGCAGATGCGCAGCCTTTCTGAGATCGATGTTCATGCCTCCATAAAGAGGGTTATTATCATTGAGCCAGCGCATCAACCACTACCTGCCGCCTTACACGAAAGTCCTTGTGAGTGCAATTCTCACCCTTTGTTCGCACAATTACAACACTACAGTCGGACGTCAAACGGGGCAAATCCTTAACGAAATTTGTTATGTCTTGTGGCAGATTAATGGTGTGCCCCTTGTATCCTTTCTAACCTCCATGCAATCGATAAGTAGACGTCATCACTGAAATCTGGGAAATCAGCATCTCCTCTATAATTATCAAACCACTTAGCTCCCGTGGGTCTGGTCCAGAATCCATGTTATTTCTTTTTGAGAATTTGTGCAAATTTTTTCTGCACCTATAGCAAATGTTCGACTTAGGGTACAAAGATAGCAACTTTGAAGGTCCACGCTCATTACATTTGGAACATTCGAAATACTTTAGATCTTTCATGCTCTCCGCAAATTGTACGGCGGATTTACTAAAACTGTTCGATCCTAACTCCACAGCGTCCGATATTGACTGACACGCTGAAACCGCTCCAGCCTGTCGTCTGCGATACATTTTACTCTAAGAGTTGCTTGACCGCACGCAGATTCTTTCGGGTGACGTCATCATTGATCTACCTCTGCTTTGACGCTTTTTTGAGTCATGGAGTCTTTCTGCCTTAGGCACCGGGGACCCGGCGTTAATCCGATGATCCAAGCGCTGCTTGCTTCTACCAATTCGAGCCCGTCGGCTTCGAGGTGTTTCCGCGAGTATACGTTTGTTCACGCTTGCCTTCGACCTTTCTATACGTGTTCGCCGCTCAGGGCTCGTTTCCTGCTCCATCATGGCATCCACAATTCCATCGATGTGCGCACGTCTCGTCATCGGTGTTTTAATTTCGTAAGCAATTGCGGACTCTCCTTGGAGGCCAGGCGTCTCTCCTTGGTACCTGGTGTTTCTTGCGATCGGCCTTTGACCATTCCTGCATGTATTCGTTTGCGACGTCTTATATCCATGGGGACCATGGCGAGGTTACTTGTGACGAATCAGGATTCGAATAAATTTCGAATGTTCGTACCGGTGTCGCTATTATATATGTACTAATGTTCTCAATGCAAGCTGGTAGAGGTTGGACGGTCACAAGATGTTAAACCGTGACCACGCAACCTCACGCAATTGTAAACTCAAGGTACATTGTTTAGTCGTCGCTACTACGCACCCTAAGATGGTTAACTCTATTCAGAACTTCTTACGAATCGTGAACAACGTATGTATGTAATCTATGTATATGTAATATCGACGTGACGCTGCTGCATTACGCACTTCCCAGACGTAATGCCCATACGACCCCGGCTATCGTGACTTCAAGGGCGGACCTGATGGGTTTCAATTACGCGAATGTGTTTCCCCACGCGAGTCAGGCCCAAGAAATGACGGAGCTTAGCAAGCCGCAGGAGCGATTCACAGGATGTGTTCTGATCCTGCCGGACGAGTTGCGCACGTAGTCTACGAGGTACTACCTTTGAGGTCCCCAGGGAGGTCGGCTCCGTCACCTGCTCACAGGCCAAAGAGACCGTACCACTATTCCCTATCCACGTCCAAACCCGGGAAGTGTAAAATTCTTTTGCACTTTCTAAAAATGGGCAATTTATTTAGTTTTATTTTAGCCAGTGGCCCCCACTAGGGTCCGACAAATCCCTAGACGTTTAACGTCGGATCCGCGCGTGTTTATGTATCCTAATTTGGGTGCTCAGCGTGATTTTATAATTTTGCGGTACTTTCTTTTATGAGTCGCACCAGTCGTACCTATACAACAACAATAATTAACAAACTAATTTGTAATCGGCGAGTCACGCTGAGGTTTGCTTCTTCGATGCGCGTGTCAAACCTAAACGTGGGTCGTCGATTCGGGGTGACGGATTTCAAACCCCTTCAGTTCCTATCGCTACTACGGGTCAACAAAACACTAGAACAATTTGGGGTTTTCAGTGAGCATTTATTGATGAGTTGCACAAAACTTATGGGTACACGGACAGATACATATTGTACGGGCAAATATAATAAGCGATATGTCACTGGTGGCACGCGAATACACAATGAGCGAAGCTTCAGTTGGGGAGGGTTGCGGAGTCATCGCCTTTTTCACGGAACTCTCACAGCTGAGTCAAAACACGGCGTGTACTGTGAAGCCTTATCTTATGACAGCTGTGCTTACCTTACTCATGAAAAACAGTAGTGGGTCAAATTAAACTCAGTACCGGTAGGTGCTACGGTTAGTTGTCGATAATATAAAGGCGCCATCGAACCAACTATTTGCACGGTACTATGCTTGCTAACAGGAAGGGAACTCCGACACAACGATAGGTTCGGGTAAGCGAAAGGCGGAAACGAGGCGGGGTATACGGGGTTGAGCGTACAACGGGATGTTTGCGAGACTTCATCTTGCTCATTCGAATCACAAAATCATGGTACATGATAATCAGTTATTGATACTCGCAGTTAGTAGCGATGAGGTTAACCTATGACAACGTGATACAACAATTCGTACAACAATACTTATTAAACCATGACAATGCGATACAATGTTCTTCGGTACGACTCCTGAATTCTTTTTTCAAGATGCGACAACGGTATGGGACTTTAAACTTTTGTCCTACTCGCATACATACATACGTACTTAGGCTGACCATGTAAAATTTGCGATGAAGCATCTAATTTGCTTGCTAATTTTGGTGTTTATTTTCTTTTGCAAACACAATGGAATTGAGTCCCTAAGTATACTTAATCTTTGATCCTGGTCATTACAAAAACGGACGTTTCCAATACACCAACTCGAGTTATAACAGCAGAGAAAAGGAACGATTAGGCGGACTTGCCTTTCGAACAGCTTACGGGGTCCCGGTAGACTGAGCTTGGCACTGAATTTTGAGCTTTTCCTAATGCGAGGCTTTGTTCAATTTACTATGCGGGTTGTACCTATGATCTTAACCGAAACGAGTAATATTAGTGGTGAGGCCTCGTAAGCCATCGGCATTACTCGCAGGGTACGAAAACCTACGTTATTTTGACTTGAGGAACGTTCCGAAACGAGCTCACTTTGGAATTAAAATTTAACTGCTATTTCGAGCAATTTCTGCTCGACGAAACGAGGCGGTAAACGGAGGCCCCGGTTGATAAGGCAACCGTAGCCAATTTTCTTGCTTAATCCTACTGGATTTGTCCTTAAATTGTTTGGTTCGCAGTCTTCGAGCTAAATTTGGAGCACAGTTCGTTGGATCTGAGGGAGCCTTTTGACTTCTAATCACTTCTCAATTTGGCGTTATTTCTCAGTGCAATTTTGCACAGGGGCAGAACTCGACCTTACGTATCAATTTTCTAGGACCGGGTCAACGGTCCTCCCAAAAATGGTCACTCGGGCCGAGACTCGACAGACCCGAGGTCGCGTCTAGCGACTTCGATAATCTTGAAATTTAAATTGTTTTCATTGGTAATGTAACTTATCAACACTAGGGAAATTAATATTTTCCCTTTCTCAGCCGTGTAAAAACAAGACCGAAACAGACTTGCGAAAACAGTCTGAACTATGAAATTTGAAGTGCAGTCCGGACGACGGCTGCGTGGTTCGGGTTTGCACTGCCTATAACTTTTGAACGGGCCACGGCTTTGCCGGGCTCAATAGCTTAAACGAAAGGCCTAAAGGGCCTCTATCCATACGAGAAAAACCGTTAAAATTCCTGGGGTAGATATCAAGTCATCAACGTGCGAAGTTCGGGTAAGGACGGATCCCTATCGGGCCGTCGGGTTTGTGATTCCAACGTAATAAAGTTGAATTTTGTGTTGGGATCTAAAAGTAGACATACTCACGAAGAAACTGCGGGAGTTTCACCAAGATTCCTGGAGGGAATCCTGAAATATTTTAGTTTTAACCATTTATTCCCATTGCGACGGGGTCAGGCCATTTCCAGGCCCTCGGGCTTGGGATTCCGACTCGAAACTGACATGTTTTAGAATCCTATTCGTTAATAGACGGTGCTATAAAGAAACTGCCAAAGTTTCAGTGAAATTCCTGGAGATGATCTGGAAATATTTTAATCTTGATTTTACATTTTTGGTGGGGTTAGGCCTCTTCAAGGCCATCGGGTTTAGGGTTCCGAGGGAAATTCGACAGGTTTTATTAGCACATTCATTAACCGAGAGCATTACGAAGAAACTGACAAAGTCCTAACAAAATTCCCGGAGTAAATTTTGAAATAACTGACTTTTCCTATTTTAGGCGAGGCAGGCCCCTTCTAGGCCGTCGGGTTTATGATTCTGACATAATATTTGAACGTCTTAAGTGCTAAATCGATGTCGCGGACCCTTCTCGAGATCCGGATAAAATTTGAATCAAAACGGTGGTGTAATTACTAAGATATAACAATTTACGACTCAGGCTATATTTCTCATTCGCGGGACGTTGACTTAGCGTGTCGGTGGAGTATTCGTAGGCGCACGATACCTACAGTGCTATAATCTCACTCCCAAAATTTAACTGCGATCCAGCGATAACTTGGGATCTCTCCAGTAAACAATTTCGACCTATGCTATTCTCACTAAACAGCAGAAACAACGGGCCACCTTGTGCCCAACGAAAACGAGAAAGCAAAGAAAATCGTGAACAAAATCTTTGAGAAGCGCTTGGCAAAAGCTGGTACTACATGACTTCGGATGATTCGGAGTTCAATTAACAGTTTCCATTCCAAACAGGGTTTGTTTAACCTCGGTCAGCTCAATACTAAATCTTTTCGATCCTAACTCAACTCAGGGAGTCATGTAAAATCATTCGTAACGCGAGTGTCGCGTTTGTTTGTACCCTAACTCATTGACCGAGGGAGGTCCAGTATGATTTCGTGTGCCCGATCCAATAGTTCGAGCGACTAGCTGAGGCCACGGGTCGGCGGAACGAGCTAGGACGGACAGGGCTATCATGTAAAATTAAATGTGGACAGGGAGTCCACCAGGACTTGAGTCTAATCAACACACTGTTCCACTGTAAACTAGTCACTTCTACGGATGAATCTAACCTAACCGACTTTAGTTCTACTAAGTTCTCAGGGCATCCTTCCCAGTCCACACTTACAGAGTCCGGTCCTTCGTTTCAGCATCCATCGCCCATCCACGTACACTCGCACGACCAATAACGCAAACAAAAACCAATAAGAAACTCGAAAGACGAATACATGTCGACGAAAACTAAGCATCAGAGCCGGTCTGCAAAACGACCGAACTCTGCGCTGCCGAAGTCATACTGAATGCTGACTTATTTGCGCGTCTCTGCTTTTATATGAAATTTTAAAATTATTTAAAATTTTGAATTTTGGGCCATTGAAGTGCTTATTCAGCACTTTTGGTCGATTTTCTGATTTAATATGACTTAATTAAACAAATAATCTTATCGGCCACATTCCGATCATATTTCTAGAAAATTTGGTGGCCGAATCTTACTTAATTCATTTGATTTATTACCTTCGAATACCAAATTAACACAAACTTAATATTAAATTTATGTTATACTCTTACTTTCTAAATTTAGTAAACGACCGGCAAACTATGTATAAACTACAGCTATGGAACTCCAAAACTTAGCATCGATTATAAACTTCATATAACTTCTTACACCTTAATGCAAGCCCGCCTTATACGGTGGAAATATTTATTTAAACACACACACTCCGATCATTTCGATGTAAGCCGCATATAGTGAAGACCACGTGGGCTTGCTCCAAAGCTGACACTTCTACGCCGTTATTCGTATAAAACTGCTGATAAGAAACTTTTCAATTAACTTAATATAAAGTATATTAAATGGATATGAGTTTGGTGGTCCGAACACAGCGTTGTTGACTTAACCGATATAACAAGACGCCCAACACGACGTGAATAGAGAGCGTTATTAACTGCTACTCGGCTTACTGTTAACTTACTTGCCGGCTTCATTCGACCTTGTTTGCTCAAGAAACAGCTACCGAATCAAGTGCAAAGTTTTATATGAATCTATTAACACTCGCCCATCAACTTTATATCAGACTAGTAATTACTCTAGCGCGTGTAGTACTATTGCTATCAAACTGAAGGCAAGTGTATAATTCGTGACCGGCCAGTATGTCCCTACACGCGATACTTCTATATTAGCTTTATATTAAAAGTGTAACTGATAAGAGCGACACTCGCTTCGCATAATACTCTCAGCTGAATTTGACTACTCACCAACATTTATATTCGGGACGCGGTTTGTGTAAACAAGACAAAGGAAGAAGGACAAGGGGTAAAAGGAGGGTGGGGGTCCCTGGGCAATTGCCGAAGTGCCAAATAAGGTTCGGATTCGGACTGAGCAAGTCCGGCCGAACAAAATGATATGCAACAGGACCGTATTCGGTCTTCAGGGGTAAAATAGGCTCTTGGAGGAGGGTCCATGCCAAATTTTCAAAAACGAGGGTGTTTTAAACGGTTCCCCTGGGTTCGGGGTACACTTTTCTGGGGAGTTTTATATACATTTGGACTAGTCTTAATAAGGGGAATAAAATGAGGGGTGCCACGCCTGTCCGGGCGTTACTTCCGAAATCCTCATACGAGGTAGCTAAAAGTGGGCGCAGCGGGACCGGTTCGGGCTTAAATTAAAGCCTGGGGCCTGGAGATTCTAATGATACCACATATTTATTTTATGTTTAATATCCGTTGAGTTATTTAGATAATTGTATTTTACTGGCTTACCTACTTACATATTTGATCCTGAGTCCGTGGATCCTGGTCGGATTTCCACGAAACCGGTCTCATTCGAAAGACCGTAAAATTTCCTATAAGCAATGTTGAGTACAAAATTTTGAAATTCCCAAGGGTTCCGGAGCTATGGACCGGAGCCGCTATTTTCGGTACCAAAATTTCATAAATTTTCTAAATTTTACGTTTTCTTTTCTTATCACGACCAGCGAGATTGAACGCTGGTAGTCGATATTTCATTTATCTTTGCCAATTACCAGTGTGCTGCTGAAACTCCAACACTGGTAAACTTGATAACGGGCAGTTTCCCTTAAGAATTTCAGGGAAGTCTCTCAATTGCTGTTCGCTTTCGAGCGAGCAGTCATATTTTTGTGGTCCTTATTCGTGAGGACGGTCGGGACGGGTATCCGTCGCGGCCAGTCATTCCAATAAAGATTTGCAATAAACTTTGCAGTCCTACCATTCGGGGTAGGGCTATTCCTGCATAGGTACTTATAGTGGGTTAAGCAAGGGAGTCGTACCGTCCTAAAATTCCTACGAAATTGCGTATGGCAAGGGCTCGCCATACTCACGTTCTGCTTCTATAGAATATCAATTTACATGCGTGCAATTCCTAAAATTCCCTTTTAAAATCATCCCAAATAGATTACACTCTATCAGTCGTACTTCCAACCTAAAAGTTACGAAAATGACGACAAAGTATGACAAACAACGCAGGCGCTTTTATGGCCTGATCAATCAGATAACATGGTACAATTATAGCATGACATAATCACATACAATGGTATACGACGATAACAATAGGGCGGCGCTTTTATGGTCTCTTATGATAACAATGAACGGTATGAATATATATACAACTATACATAACTGGTTAACAATTCATGTCCCAATCGGTTTGCTAGATCATGTACCTGAAAATACATATACGAACAACAACCTCGATTCAACGGTACGCAATTATATAATACGATCAAGATAATATATATATATTGAACACGTGCCTTTATGGCCATCAAAAGTATAACAAGAATGATATCAGCGGTACGTAATTCAAGCACATATCAATGATGCCTTTATGGCCAACGATAATATGATAGAAGTCATAACAATGCCAATATATATATCAAGGCGTGCCATCGGGGCACTACAATAGATGGATACAAATATCTGTATATGCGGTTACGATTCCTTGACAAATATCCATCCCTGAAATAGCAATAACGATACCCATCATGATCGAAACGATGTCGGCGGTGCAGGCCGATATGCTGAAAATGCGAGTCAGTTACATAGCGAGACTCTTTGAACCTAATTACTCCGTTTACCTATATATCGCTATAAATGGTGCGATTGAGTTTGTTCCAATTACGTACGTATATGCCTTGATTTCATTTCTGTTTCCATTATTAATGTATATCCAGTGATTTCTGGTTTGCCGTATTTATGTACTTATATAGCTGTGTTGATCTTGCGAGTTATTCCAATTACTGATTTACGTATATATGATGGTTCAAGGTTTGTGCCAGTTAGGCAGTCTACATATGAGGTGACAACAGTGCTTTATGGTCGATGGGTATATATAGAGGAGTTCAGTATATATATTCGCTTGTGATTAATTGACTCTTCTTACATAAATGTACGTATTGTAAGGCGAGGGTGGGTTCCGTACCCTTTTGGGCTATTCCCGTCGGGTGTTCCAGGTTAGGGAGACTCTGGTGACAGAATTCGGAAATGTTGACCACTATACATGTGGTCATGATTATCGAGGAACTCGACTAAAAGTTGACCATTACACTATGGACATATATTATTGGTGTTCGAAAAAATGTTGTCCATTACACTGTGGACAGGATTTTTTGGTACTCGGTAAAATGTTGTCCACTATACTGTGGGCATGGTTATTTGTGGTCGAAAAAATGTTGACCATTGCACTGTGGTCGGATTTATTTTTGTTCGGAAAAATGTTGACCATTGGGGTGTGGTCAGGATTTTCGTAAATGTTGACCATTATTGTGTGGCCAAGATTATGGGTTTTCGCTAAAGGTTTACCATTAGGCTGTGGTCAGGATTATCCACCTCGTAACGATCCGTATGGATCTGTTACATATATAATAAGAATCTTAACAAAAGCACAGTAGCACAGAAAACATAAACAGAATTTGCTACAGACCGCATGACACTCGTACCTTTCGCACCACTCGCATTGTCTCAACCATTCATATAACTGCCTCCACACGAAGAGATACTTTTAAATACCGTGAAGATTTAAAATCTGCACCCACGAAAACCCATATGAACTTATTTTAGCCACAAATCTATTAACATACCGTTAGAAGTGGTAATGTCACAGAAGACTATATGGGGTCGGGCCCAACGTTGGCCTCAAATACAAATTGACCCAAGGGTCTTTCATCAAATCTGTTGACATCTTACAGGTGGCCCAGCAGTAGCTCTATCCACACAGCAAATTTCGTTCGAATCGCTTGAGCGGTGACATAGCTGCAAAGTTTGCCTCGACAAATTTTGATTAAAATTTTGGAAGTTTTCCATTTGCTAAAGCCCCCCATCCCTTATAGGGACACGACCAAAACAATTTATATACCCATAAATAAAGCTTTCGATATCAAAATGATTCAAATCGGCTCAATGGGTGCCGAGTTATGAGCAAAAATGACCTAAAAATGGCCCATTTTAGCCCTGTACCCCTAGGTACCCACCTTTAACCCATTGTGGTGGGATCTGGGAGTGTCGAATCGGAATGAAACCTACAAAAGGCACATCTGGAGTTTTGTAGCCTTCATATGAGCCCTCACACGTCCATATCGGTTTACGTTGAGAGAACGAAGTCCTGTTCACAGGGAAAAAATAAACTGACGCCTATCTTTTTCACAATAATGCAGTCTAGTGAGAAGTCTTCGATTCCGAAGCTAGCATCTCCGAATTCAATAACGGACCGTCATATTTTTTACACTGTACACATTTGAACTCTGAGTAGTGAAGGAAACGAGTGTGGCGAAGAATTC
Source organism: Trileptium ribeirensis (assembly GCA_030248225.1). NCBI lineage: Eukaryota > Metazoa > Nematoda > Enoplea > Enoplida > Thoracostomopsidae > Trileptium > Trileptium ribeirensis. The sequence goes on from JASANE010023342.1 coordinate 21,728, forward strand.
TCATGGGCCAGAGTGATAAACTTCGATGGTGTCCGTTTCTGGGGGTTTTTTGTTGACGCATAACGCACTCGCACTCGGATAGTTCGTTCGGGAGCTTGGAATATCATTTGTAAAAAACCGTATTTCAACTCCTTCCGGTCATAAAAGATGCGCGAAACTGGTCGGGTCGGCTTTAAAATGGGCCCGATAAAACATCTTCTTCGTTGTATCTCAACAACAGGTATTTTAACCAAACCGGGCTCGTTTTGTAGAGAAATTAAGGCATTACCAAATTTGATAAAAATCTTCTGTACATTTTTACCCGTCGCCCCATGATTAGGGTCAAAAAGAGTTTTTAAAATTGCCCATGTGATCCGGAATACATAATAATGACGAAAACAACGCGATAACTGACCAAATGACCGTATCTCGACCTCAGTGGGCGATATTGGGCTCATTTTTTAGAGAAAACGAAGTTCTATGTAGCTGCATATGATTCGTTATTACATGGGTTACTTATGTTTTTGGTTAAAGAAATAATAAGTTTCATATGGGCTCATAAGCCTATACACGAAGACAGTCATATCTTCATAACCAATAAATATAATAGCTAGATTATGGGTAATGTTGGGCTCATTTTGTAGAACAATTCATCCTTTGTATAGCTGCACATGGTTTGCTGTTATTTGTTATTTCGGTTGCAATGTTGGGTCAAAGTGTTTTTTGAGTGGGCATATAAGACTCAAAATACAGAAAAATAGTAATATCTACATAACCGTTCAAGTTTTTGTAGAGCAATTATTGATCTTCTATTAAGGAACGCTGTTTACATGTTATTGCCATTATTTACGCTACAGAGTTGTGTTAAAATGGGTGTTGAATGGCCATTGAGACCCAAAATACACAAAAATCCTCTCTCCGCAACTACTCATGCTATATTGGTATTATAGGTATTTTGTGGAGCAATACATCATCTTTGCCATTATCATTTAATTACGATACGAGGATGGGTGACGCTGGGATTTTGGATGAGTACATAAAACCCAAAATGCACGGAAACAGGAATTTATCCTTAACCACTCGAGCTATGTGGGTGTTATTGGTCTCATTTTGTAGAGCAACACACTCCCAGTGCAGTTGCACTTGTGAGTCCCTAAATAACTAAATAAACTTGTATAACTCAACTTTCCAACCAGTAGGGTTGATTTTCGGCTTATTTTGTAAGTTGATGCTCAATGTAATTGTGTACGTCTCTTTGAATTACACATTTAAAACTCAGAATTCAGCACTAAATATTGGACAAGCTACTAGTGATAATGAATTTTTGGTGTTTGCATTCAGTATTGTTACAAAAAATTTAGAACAAATTAGTGCAGTATAGCAGTAGCGAAATGGTAAGGCTGATTTTAACGACACTGTAGTTTTAGCCGCGGCATTCTGATGTTTAGCTTTGGCGTCTGATGAACTTGACACTTTAAATGTTTGTCGATGGAATCAGCCTATACCCTTTTTGTACTAGTTATTGATTTTTATATATTGTTTCTCAACTCTCATCTTTTAAAACCAAAAATCGCCCTATTGTTCTATGAATTTTCTAAAAGCGCTCCAACCTGTACTACGCTTCATTCTTTCCGAACATGCGGATTGTGGGCTCACACCGCAGAACTGCCTGGGCGAAAACTGCGGTTCTAAAACAATAGACGTTTTTCCGTCTTGAGCATATTTTTATACAGTGTGTATGTAAATACGGGTAATAGAATGGGTAGAAATGTGCTGATGGTAAAAGCTACGGAATGAATATCCGAATATACAGTATCGGACAAAAGTAAGTGCGCAAAAGACGGACGTAGAAGGATGCTTAAAACTGCTTTCGCCCGCGTACAGACACAATTCCGTCCGCCCATGTTTGAATAAACGGACGAAATTGCGTCAATTTTCGTCTTCGTCCGTCCGCGTATACGTTCTAAGTCGAACATTAAGTACATCGTAACCGGTCTAAGTCGAAAAATCTCACTGTCTCCATCTTTTCGTTTCAACATCTGGGTGTTATAATATATGTGACGCTGATACATCAACATTAGCGTTTGACTATGTTTCTAAAAGTTTACAGATATATTGATTTGAAACATGGTTGTCATAATTTTGTCGGTCCTGCTGCTGTTTATGATTCACCAGTAATTTTATCCTATCTTAGTACATAATTTTTGTGTTATACACACGTCATTTTTATTTTATATTAATGTTATAACTTGTTTCTGGTCTAATTAAATGCCTCCAGATTATTTTTGTAAATAATTTTTCTACGACGTTGAAGTTGAAATTTTCAAGAGACTGTGAAGCTTTTGGAATTTTCGAATAATCTTATGCGCTATTCAACTTACATTAAACGTTGCTTTGTCTTGCAGAATGCCGTGAAACAACTCATTTCGCGCGACTCGTTTTGTGTACCTGAAATAGAAATATTTCACGCCGTGCGGGAATGGGTGACACATAACCCTGTTCGGTCACCGAACTCATGTCCTTGCGGAGAACGACACCACGATCGCGAAGCACCGCTATCTTCTCAAGAGCACTTTGTCTTTCAACCGCCGAATTCGAAATCTATAGCGCAAGATCCTGTCAGTTCAAATGGAAACCGCGCATGCAGTACAACAGATTTTCTTATGGATCATCAGGATTTAGCGAAGAACAGCTCGTCGTCAAGCACAATTACATTTGGTATTGCTGATGAACGTAGTGTTGAAGAACCGACCTCACAACCGTGCTCGCAACGCAGTAACGCGGCAAGGTGCATTGGACCGTTTGTAGCCGAGATAGTGCCGCCAACACAAGAAACCATTGACGAAATTTTCTCGCTTATCCGTCTACCTCTGATGCGCTTAGACGATCTACTTAATGTTGTGCGACCAACCGGACTGATACCAGCCGATGTTATTTTGGATGCAATTAAGGAACAAACACAGAAGCGTGATATGGATTTACGGTATAGAGGATTTTTATGTAAGTAATAGTTTACCGACTGTTCACAATCAGGAATCGCGTCAAGCATGACAATTCATGAAGGCACTCCACAGCCGTGGGGACAGGTGAATATCGAGTGTTCACTTTCTGTTTTGAACAGTGATCAAAGCAAACTTGAAATTTTATACAGCGTGATACCGTGGTACAACATAGTCCAACATAACTATTCACCAAATTGATGAGTTTTCATAAAACTTTTATTCGACGTGTAATGGAATGTTGTGCTCATAATTTTACGTTTGCACAACCTTCGTGGTACATATCTTACCGAAATTTTCACTCAACATACAAGAGTGTAAAGAATTTTTGATTTTGGCTATTGGGGTTCGCTATGCAGTATTTAACCCCTTAAACCTGTTGGTTGCATTGTTATCAACCGTTGGGCAAGTTATTAACTCTGCAAGATGGTGACGCAGCTGAATTTTCTTTATTTTGCCACTAAAATAGTACAAATGTGCTACAATGTACACTAACCTGTTATGGTCGAGTAAATTCAAAATGTGTTTCCTGTTTGCAAAATGTTTTTAAACACGCTAAAATATCGTTTTATAGCCTGAAAACGTTGCACGACAGCAAAATTACTTGAAAATAAAAATATTAAGCATTTTTAAGCAAAATAAACCTGTGGACCTAGTAGTCCCTCAATTTTCGGAAGGCTGGCAAAAGGCCAAGAAATAGGTTTTCGAAGTTGCTGAATAAAACAATATTGCTAGGGACTACGACGTGAAAATCACTCTTCAAATATAATTTTTATTAGTTATATATTACAAGTATTGTCTTCTTTTTGATAATTGGATTATGAAATAGTTCTGCATTTTTGACATCTTATTTTTCTTTAGCGTTTGTCGCTCACAGTGGCGAGGTCTGTTATACTGGATTTTATGCGCCATATGTCGCGGTTATAAGCTTGGTCGAGATGCATGCCGGCGATCTTGAGGTCGTTGTGCACCTCGTAAAGCCATCGTTGTTTTGGCCGTCCCTTAGGTCGTTTTCCGCTGACATCTAGTGTGAGACCTTTCTGTTCGAGCATTTCATGGTCAGCACGTAGTACATGTCCGTACCATCGGAGCCGAGATTCCCATAGTTTGTCGGGGGTTGGGGCAACACCGTATCGCAGTCTAATGTCATCGTTACGGATATAATCCCGGCGTGTAACTCCAGAGCTCCATCGCAGCATCTTCGTTTCCATGATATCGAGGCGGCGTTCCATTTCTTTTGTCACCGGCCAGCATTCGGAGCCATAAAGTGCGACGGGCCGAAAAACTGATCGATAGATCTTCGACTTGAGGCGATCCTTTATTTTCTTATCGCAGGAGACACCGGTTGTCGCACGCCAGTTCAACCACGCTGCGATTATTCGTGCAGTAACCTCCGACAATAGGCTTCCATCTGCTGCAATCGTGGAACCAAGATAATTTGAACGTTCTGGTCCTTGGTAGTTCAGCGCCGTCAATTGTGATACGGCCCGGCTTGTTTGGGTCAGTCATCAAATATTCTGTCTTTTTGACATTAAGTCGTAGGCCGAACTTTGCTAGTTAGTCGCTCCAAGCCTGGGCTTGCTGCTCGAGCACGACTTTATCTTCGGAGACAAGCATTGCGTCGTCGGCGTACAGAAGGCTGATAGCAGAGCATTGATGGACGCCGACAGTGACACGAAAGTCAACAAATCAAAAAAATGGCTGTAGCGTTGTCATTAATGTATTGGCACTATTAGTAATGATCAGGGACATGGGTTACCACATCTCCATATCCGGGTAAAATTATGAGATATATTGGATAAACCGGAAAACGGCAGGCATACCCTAAAATTGAAAATTCAAAAATTGTATACTAGACTTTGCTATTCATTTATACAGAAGTATTGTTGTTTTGGAACGTTTGAACTAACGGTGGATTTTATTAAAACGGAGCGAGCTGAGTGAGTTTCCTTATGTGGAGATTGTACGTTGCAGGAATGAAAGCTTCTAAATTCCGTATGTGTGTGCGATCGGCTATAACTCGGGAACAAATTAACCGATTTTCATGATCTTGGCCTCATTCGAATCGACATAGACGATTTATCGTGTGCATCCCAAACGTTTTTTATTAGGGGTCTGGTTCCGTTTTCAAGGTCCAAATGCGGCGTTTTTGCCTCATTTTAGTACCCTTCACGGAAGCAAGATTATCTTAACTTTCGAATTTTTATCTCTGGATGATTTTATTTCATAATAAAATGATAAATGCCGATGCGCATTTTTTTTGTTTTTCGATTATGGTGCCGGTTCTGGAGTTATGGGGTTTGAGGTATGGCTTCCTCGTGGTTCCTCGACCCAAAATTCTAAAATGTGTTCTGACGCCCTGGGCGGCTGAACAGTTTCACCTGGGGTTTTTCGGGCATGAGAAACTCATAGTCAGTGTCGGTTTTGTTCTGCGACTCATAGTTCCACGGGTATGGGCGCATGACGCCCCCATGGTTCCCGGACCCAAAATTCCTAATTTTATTGTGACGTCCTTGGAGGCTGATAGCTTGTCCTGGGGGAGGGGTTCGGTAAACCGACATGAATTAAAAACTTTTGATTTTGAACATTTCAGATTAAATAGCATTTTAGGTTACATCTCTTACCAGAGACATTCTCTCATCGAGATCTACAACTTTGCCCTTAACATTTTTTGTCAGCGCAGCCATTTTCGAGCTGTAAGCCAATGTTAAAAAAGTGAAATTTTTATAATTTTGGCAAAATAAGTTTTTGCTTGTGGAGAACTATGGAATTATATGGTTAACCGATCAGTTAAATACGCTGGCATCATTGCTTAACTCCATATTGGGTTTGTGTTAACCATGCTGGCAGTGAGCGATCAAAATTTGCTAAATTTTGTCAACATAATTAATCAAATATTGCCACTATTTCAACATAGATGCCAGTACATAGGTCATTACAATATTATGTTTTCGGGATCGCGGAATACGATAAAAGTAATTGTACCTGCGTGGTATGGTTCAAATGATGCAAGTGTTGGGGGCATACAACTTAAAAATCACTCTTAAACTTGTAATTCTTTTAATATTTATATATTTCAAAAAGATTCGTGTGTTTGGACATTGGACAAAGAAATAACGGATGCTGTCCTTTTCGTATATCGTTAGCATTGCCGTAGCGGCGCTATTAACGCATTGTCGGTGTATTATTACTATCATTGTACTTTAAAAATAGTTCAAGTAACCCAATTTGGAACGTAGGCATAGTCATCACGCGGGGAGTAGCCACATTCACTCCATTTCCCTTTTTCCTCTTTTGCCAACCATCAGTTTTAGTATCACATTCAACGTTATGCATTTCAGTGCCGGATGCAAATTTGGCGACGCCAGCGAACGGTGCACAAGTAATTGAAGGTGAACTACGTCAAGCGCTGTTAAATGGCGACTATGTCAATTACGACATGGAGCGTGGATTTACCAGACATCCACTGGAAGACAACTTGGTGAATAGGGTAGCAGGTTGCGGCGGAGCTAACGAAGGAATCGTAGTGCAACTTAATACGCAGTGCATTATCAATCATATACGATTGTTGTTGTGGGACAAAGATCAAAGGTTTGTACAAGATAGCCTTCGTATTTGTACTTGCTTTGGGATATATTTGAGGCGACCTTCTGTTTCTGCGGTGACTAACTTATATATCCCAGATTCCTTGAAATCCATGTTAACTTAATCCGCTTAGGATAGGTCTACAATTTGGAACTTCACCTTTTTGTGAAATTTCATTTGGTAAACATTATATGCTAACAAAAACTTTGGTCTGTCGAAATTTAGCTAATTTTCGAGTGGATGGATAAATTTTTATTTGATATGAAAAGTAATGATGTTGTGGTTATTAATAGAAAGCTAAGATTTGCGACCCCATTTCTTAGTCAACATGGTCAAAAACTAATTTTTAAGGATTCTTTGCCATATAATGTGACATTACGTTTACCTCTGTTGTGCGAAACATATCTCCCTTCCCTCCATAGGCGTCACATCAGCGTGTCGAGATCTTTTCAAATTCGGGATCAGCTCGTTGAGTTGTCGAACCTTGCCGAAGATCGCTTTTTGTGGTACGACTCCCGGACCGCTGCGTTCCAGAATATAACTAACACGAATCTAAGTCGTCATTCCTTTGCCATAAGTATTGATAATTTCGTCATGTTATACCGCATTTTTATCCTACGACAGTCTGTAAGGTTATGAATCAATATGAATAAGTTATAGCCTAGTTTAGCATATTATGTTTTCAAGTGTTTTAGAATTGACCAAGCGAATTTTCAGAATATAGTCTGTAATGAATTGATTGGTTATGTACTGCTTTCGAGGCATTTAGAATGATCTGTATTCGTTTTCCAGTGCACTGATAACGCTAGTTGTGTCGGGTAAGGTTCAGCGTAACTAAACTAGTAACTCGCAAACGGATTGGAAAAGGAGGGAATGAGGCTGCCCTGCACTTATTGACCATGGTCGTTCCAAATACCGGTCCCTAAGCCTGTTTAAAGTAACATGATAATGTAACAGACCCATTCTGCATCGTTACGAGACCGATTAATCTCCACCACTGAATAATGGGCAACATTAACGAATTTCAAGCCCAGGACCGCTACAGAAATTAATGCTAAAATCAACGGTTTCGGACGAATTCACAGGCCCCTTCCCCGACCAAGTATGCGTGTGTATATGATCCAGCAATTATAGCCATAACTAACTATTGCGCTGTTTGTAGAGGTATATGATATTTGCTGTTATAACCATAGGAAGTTATCGATCTTGTATTACCTTGTTATAACTGTATGAATTGTGTGATGCCGTATCATTCATTGTTATTGTTGCTGTATACCTTACTGTACTCTTATTCATTATTACCATTATTGTGTACCTTGTCGTACCATTATTGTTCACTATTATTATTAATGTATGCCCTACTGTATCATTCATTGTTATCATAATTGTATACCTAAGTATGCCATTCATTGTCCTGAGTGTGCCCTTTTGAGTCATTCGTGAATAATTTGCCATTGTATCCATTCTAACCTGTTATGATTGTATGAAATCATTGACTGAAATTACCCTTAATTATTAATTATGTTATTATTATAACCATTTGACATTACCCTTCTTGCTGTATAGTATTTGTACCATTTGGTGTCAATTGTTGATAATTTTATGTTAATTGTTGATGCTTATATACGTAGTCGATGCGTAACTCCCATGATCCTTGCCATTTCCACGTATATTGATAAGTTGCAGCTTGTATTTTAGGGAGCCCATCCCAACCACCCCTGCCCGTGAAAATGTCAATTATGGCAGTTCGCCTTGCAGCCTACAGCAATTAGTCAAATTAGTTTAAATTTTATTAGTTATATTAATATTTAATTTATAATTTTGTATAAGTATTATATTTAGCTTGCCTTGACTCTAGGGTTCGATTTGAGCCCGGTACGAGCCCGCTATGCCGACCTTTTATACAGTAACCCCGTGGAAATTGAGAAAATGTTCCCGGTGGTCATGTTGTGTTCCACTCATTAAATCCGGCACGATAAGGTAACCCCAACCTGCTGCAGACTTCTAAAGCCTTCGATTTTGTGATAGGCTCGCCCAGGAGCATGGTTTCCATTTTCTGGGCTGAATTTGAGGGTGTTGTGCATCAAAATGCTCGGCTGGAGAATGCGAATCGGAGCTCCGTACCGTGCCCCGGAGGTGTTTGAGGGAGGGGGAACCTTTTTTCGTGTCGCCCTCCCGTGTATGTTTGTTTTCCGCCGTCTTGTTTACATAGAGGACTGCCCATCCGAGTATAAGTATATATTCATATATATATAGTTATATGACTATAATAAATACATATAAGGTTAATATTAAAACTTTATTAAGTAAATATAGTTAGTTAACAAATAAGTTTAATATTAAAGTTAATTAAGAAAGCAGTAAAGTATCATAAACTGTATATATTTATATATCTGTCTGGCGTACGTTTATAAATTTAATATTAAAATTATAATATATTTATTAAGCACATATTAGGCGACATTATTTAATAATTATATTGATACGAATTATTTATATCAAATAATAAAATAATATGTATATCTTAGTATATAAGCATAGATTTATGTATGTATGTCAGGGATTAATAATAAAATATAATGCTTAGTATACTTAATATATATAGTTTATATTAATGTATCACTTAGTAAACATTAATTAATATTAAAATTATTAATTTAATAAATAGAATACCATAAATTAGCATTAATTTGGGACGGAAAGTGGAGAGGTAAGAAGGGTTTAGGGGACGCTGACAGCAAGGGATTAAATTGTCTGGAAAATTGGGTCAAATCGTCTCGAAAAAACGATTTTGTTGACTAAGGTCTTGGACCCAGGGATGGCTGCCAAAATTTGAGCATCGTGGGACAAGATCATTAAGCTTAATAGGTTGATTAATCATTCTAATCGCCAAAGGAATCTTCTTTGGATTGGTACCGCTACCGGTTTACAGTAACCGTCCCAAATTAAAATTTTATTGGATAATTTAAGAAAATACTGGAACTCCGATCTCGATTAAGCCGTCTCCGATTGGTCCGAGACTGAAATAACAGTCGGAGTTAGACGTCCCGACTAAAAAAAGCAAATTCAGTCTAATTTCGGCATCAAGGAGTTCGGTCGGTTTTACAGTACGGCTTCGATGCTCTTCATCATAGACTGTTTTCATTTTATTTTACTTCTGTTTTGTCTGGTTTTCCTATTTTTGGTTTTGCGCATATGTGCGAGCGATGGATGAATCTACATATTTAAGTGTGGGCAGGGAGACGTTTTGTTATGAAGCCGAGTAGCACATATGTAAGACAAGAGGAAGTCTGTAGGAAGACCCGTCGATATCTAGCAGAAATAAATAATGACTAGTGAAATCGGACTTCTTAGTACTAGAGGTCTCTCTGTGCGTGCTTCATTTTCATGATAACTTTGATTTTCCTAGGTTGTCCCGCAGATCCATGCGTCCGGAGTAGCCCATAAACAATTTGCTCATCTCGCCGAAATTATTCTGAATTCCCCCGGTCATGAGCTAGAGCATAAATAATCGCAGCACACGCGAAGAATAATTTTACATGATTCAAGTTTTGAGTTAGGAACTGAATTTTCGAACCATTAATTTGTGTATCAGAGTCATTATTTAAATTATCAACATTATCTGCACAATAATATGATTTAGGTTCATATTTAATTCAGACCTGTCACTTGGTGGCGACAATCGACACTTTTAATAGGCGACACAGAACGCCGCTGTCGCGTTGGTGGAAACTCTACACTATTACTTAGATTAGAATTTCGTCATATCCTGGTGAACCTAAGTCCTTCTTTACCAAAAAATTAATAATTTTAGCCTGTCCTTTGGGACAGCGAGAAAATTTAGGAATAGAAAAATTTAGGAATAGAATAACTTCCATATTAAATGGTACTCGATGCTTTATTCATAGGACTCCTGCAGTACCTGTCGCAGAGTTAAATTATGAAAGATGACACGACGTTAAACAATCAAATGTAGCAGTAAGAAAGATAGTCTCACCCGTAGATAGAGTCCATTTTATCTTCCTCGTCATAACATCTGAATGCAGTTGGGTGACACTGAACTAGTCGACGACGTTGTTGATCGATGCGGATCTTAAGATGAGAGGTTTATGAGTCGCTCAATGTGTTAACTGTTACACCAATCCGACAGACAGGTACATGGCGAATTAGGGATGATGCGATATTAGAAACAATTCGTTGTTAAGACACTGATTATTGATAGCTGGACAGCAACAGGATGAAGAACTGTTACAGCAAATTAATCGAGCAGTCAAACTAGTGATCACGTGAGTAGTAGAGCATACTCGGTAATGATTCGACGTAGTGATGTTAGCAGCATCGTGGACGACATTGTGTGTTATTATAAAGTAGATTTATCATTCATTTTACTCATACATTGATATTTTGGATGATAAGTATTGTAGTGCGTGGTTGCGCGTAGTGGAGTTGAATGAAGTGCATGCCTTATTGCAGAAACTATACAATTTATATACAAGCAACTAATTTGCATATTGCATCATAAATACGTGGGCGTTGTTGCAATATTGTACTTTTCGATTGCATCAGATTCCTGTAATGATTTCGTCATGATTTATGTGATGATCAGTTCTTGCGTCGATTTTCATGATGATCGGTCGGGGTGGACAGGCGGCCCTCTTGTCTCAATGTGATGCATGACGTTGTGTCGGACCTTGGCGAGCATCGATGCTGGGTTTGTGATCCCGTGGAACTTGCTCAGGAGTTGCCCGAAAGGAGTTGATTGACCCGGGGAAGCAACCGCGAGGAAAAGTGATTGAACGTTCGACGTGATCCCTTGAACGGATAGGCATGTGATGCCTTCGTGAGGTTGGGATCGTTGAATGTCTGGAATGAGGTCGATGTAGGACAGTATGTCGGCGCCGATGATCGAGTAGCTGACGTGGACGACGATGAAGACCCGCCGAATGACCCGTTTGATGCCCAGTGAGAGACCGTTGACCATACGTCTTGATCGTGTAATTGTTGGCGGCTTGAAGGACCAGGGAAGTTTCGGGGAGGTGTCGGTCGTTTGGTGTTGCTTTGACGACGCTGACTTGGGCACCTGTATCGACGAGAAATCGTGTCCAGAGTTTCGGTCCACAACAAAGAATAAACGGTTGATACCGGCCGGAATACTCGTCGTGGCTAGCACCCCGCTTCGTCGTTTCCCTTCATCTTGAAAGGCTGCTGGCATTTCGTCGCTGCAGCGCCAAACCATGAATGGTACCAACATAGCCGGTCGTCGTGATTCGTTGTAGACGGCCGCATGACTGACTTCCCCCTCGATATCGATTGCGAGATTTGACACCAGTTTCGGCAAATCGTGGACTCCGGCTCTAAGGGACTTGACCTCGTGCGACACGGAATCGTTGCTCCAAATCGTCGCGACTGCCGGCGTTGGTGTTGCAACCTCCATGACTTTGTCGGCCAATGTCGCTGCGGCTTCTAACGTCGGGCTTTCGGCCGCCGCGACCATGACTTGAACCTAGGTAGGGAGCCGTTGAAGGAACAACTGCCTTAGAATGGAGTCGTCGAGGGCGGATTGATTTGTTCCCAGGAGTTGTCGCATGTGACGCAGAAGTTGGCTTGGCTTGTAGTCGCCCAATTCTTCAGCATTGAGGAGTTGCGGTAGGCACCGTTGTTCGGAGGCTGAAAAACGCTTGATCAATTGCTCCCGGAAGACGTTGTAGGGGTTGTCGGTTGGGGGATTGATCAGGAGGTGGCGCGCTCAGGCGAGAGGGACCCAATGACGTAGTTGAACTTTGTTTGCTGCACCACGATGCCAAGGGTTGCGAAATGCTCCTCGACCTGAGCGAACCAGAGCCCGGCGTCTGCCGCCTAGAAAGGGGCAATTTAATCGCGGCACTTGCTATCGAGGGAGATCTTTTCTTGGTTGTTGCCCTGGATTGACCCGGATTCAGAGCCATCGAATCGAACTTGGATGGACATGTTATTGAGCTTGGGAGACTCTCGATTTGAGCGGACCGCAACATCTTGGCGGATTTGATTGACTTTGTGACAAACCCAGAGCCGGATCCGATCTGCTTGATTGGCACTCTTGCATAACCCCGCTTCTTGAATCGTGATGGAATCCCAATCGTATCGATTGCGCCTTCGGATAATCTCTCGTTGATAGAGATATCCAAGCAAGAAGAAAACTAAAGTTTTTGAAATCAGGCGTGAAAACAACAAAACAGAGCAAAGTAAACCAATGTGAAATCGAACTAGAAAATTGTTGTTGGATAACGTATAAAATGAAACGCCGGGTTCACCAATGTAGCGCGTGGTTGCACGTAGTAGAGTCGAATGTAGTGCATGCTTTATTGAAACTACAATTTACATACAAGCAACTAATTTGCATATTACATCAGAAATACGTGGGCGTTGTTGCAATATTGTACTTTTCGATTGCATCAGATTCCTGCAATCATTTCACCATGATAATGTGATGATAAGTTCTTGCGTCGGTCTTCATGATGATCGGTCGGGGTAACTTCTTAGTACATGCTTTCCGCCACAAAACATCTGAAGATAAGCAACTACGGCAGGATAGCAGATATGGCTTTCCGTGAATATCATCTGGCACCTCCAACTTATCCCCCTCGTAGCTCGACTCCGTTGATAATGTTTCTTCCAGGCTGCAATGAAATAGTCACACCAAAGCACCCGTCTTAAACAGCGTATCATTATATTATATTCATTAAATGTTTAGTTCGCTCTTGTTGTATGAAATGTAAACTGTTTCAAAAAAATAATTCTCAACTATTCATGACAGTACCCGGCGAGAATCCGTGCTTTGTCAGGAACAAATAAAACGGTTCCGCCGAACTAGGTTTAGGCTTTAGACCTGAGAATATTTATCTACATCCTACTTACTTATTTTCCCTGTATCTGGCTCGATCCAGCGCCTTCGTAAAAATTGTACAAATTAACATGAATTTCGCTGATGAAAGTAAATATCAATTTCCCCACGTTTGATAAGCTAGACATTATGTATAAAGCGCGTGGTAATATTTCTTACGAAACATCGCTTTTACGAAAATCTTAGCAAAAAGTTAGAAATTCGGTCCCAATCTACTTTTACCGGGATCTGTAAGCCAAGAAATATATTATGCGCACTGTGCGTCTCCCTGGTTCGCAGTGGTTCACGAGTGTAGCCATGAAACGGCCGTGTACACTGCATTTTTGAACCACAATTGAGCCGGGTTCAAGCGTAGACTATATCAACACATATATATGTATATATTCTTTGTATGTATCTTTGCTGATCGAGGATGACGTTACCGAACGCGAACCATTCACAACTCCGCTGAAATCATCACTAGTGGATGTCACATCCGCCTTATTCTTTCCATGTTCCATCCGAGTCGGTAACCGCTTCTTTGTGTCCTGTTATCTGCAGTGAATTTTGCTGTGTTGGCACGCTTCCCCAGTCACACTAGGTATGCCAAGTCCCGATGTATTTGTGTATCCCACCCCACCCGTACCTTATATTGTTGTACCATTATCCTTGTGTCATGCCATTACTCCTTTGTATAATTTTATTATGTACATATATACTTTGCCACTGTATTTGATTTAGCGTAGAATAGGATAGATATAGTTAGTGACATTTTAACCTTCGCGTTCCTGGAGATATCTCCACCCTAGGAATAATCTTTTTATGTTTGTTAGCCGCCTTCAGCTTACCTGCACCGACCGAATGTCGTTTTGTTATTATTATGCGAATGCGAAAAGTTTTCCTCCATTAACGCCCAGTCAACTAAACAGCGCGATCCAGTCTCTGCCCGCTTTCCCGAACTCCATGTAGGAAGTTCTTAGCTCAACCATGGTCAGAGTATTCGCTAAAAAAAGAGGAGATTACTCGAATATACGACTGTGGACGATCATTTAAGGAGGCGAAAACCCCAGGTTTGCCGTAAACCATTCAGTTGAACCGTGTAAACTTTGTTCCTGTATTGTGACCGTAATACCTATTGTGTTTTGTGAATATATGCTCATATTATGAATTGTATCACCGTATTGCCTTATCCTTTTACCGAATGTGTATCCGATTACCTTGCCGACAAATAATAATTTGCAAATCCAACGTGCTCCTGTGTTTATTGATGCCGTATGTAGCGATATGCTGCCTTGTTTGAAATCGTCGCCCTAATCGACGACTTGCCTTCAGACTTGACGTCGAAGATGTCGGCAAGTCTTAGCGTGGTTCTCTGATTCTTCGATGTGTGAATGCAATTCGTGTGACATTGACTTTCTCCAAGAATTCCTCGCCACTAAAAGTTAATTAGAAGGTACAGCTTGCCAGCCAATTGTCAAAGCTCAGTCGAGCAGCTACGCTTCGACGTTAAACTTATAGGGGATTATCGGGCCCTACTGGGGGCTACTGACCATAAATGGCTAATATTCGGCTGACACAACCAGGTGGAATTAGAATAGCGAATAGTGGTAGGGTCTCTTTTGCCTGTAAGTAGATGACGGAACCAACCTCCCTGGGGACCTCAAAGGTAGTACCACGTAGACTACGTACGCAACCCACCCGGCAGGATGAGAAGACATCCTGTGAAGCGCTCCTGCGGCTTGCTAAGCTCCGTAGCTTCTTGGGGCCGACCGAGAAAAACGAATCCATTAGGTTCGCCGGTGAGTTTACGATAGCCTGGGCCATACGAGCATTGCCTTTTGGAAGTACGCAATACAGCAGCGTAACGACGCTGTTACAATCGCAATTATACACCGTCAATGCTTCGTTGGCAATGCTACAGTCATTTTAGTCATATATCAAAAGGGAAACACGTTTTATTTCTTCTTGCAATGAAAAAAGACAAAAACTTTTGAAATCTATAAACTAAAAATTTTAAGAAAAAATTATAATTTGAAAAGCTATTTTTTGCGTAGTAGGATCACCTAAGACTAACCTTATTGGATGCTTGGAAAGGATGTATGATTGCTTTTATGGTATTTGGCAACCCTGTTCGATTGACCTACCTGAATCTATATGGCAAACTAGCAAAATTTGACTATTTTTGGTGCCAAATTTTGCTCGTGTAGTAGATTATTTTCATATTTATTATTTTCCCGCAGGGTTAATAACACAGCCAATATGGGGTTAAAACAATAAAACCAACGCAAAATAACCGTATAATCCCATCGTTCACCCAAAGAAACAAAAAATTTGCTTTGCAAAATTTGAAATTTTAACTTTTTGGGTGGTATTTTTTAAACTTTGACTCAGCTCGAAAACGGCAACTCAAACAAAAAATGCATATTAGTAAAGTTATTGCTCTTCATGAGAGTAAAGGTGGTCTCCGTTTAAGGAAGCATAACATCTGGAGATATAAGTCGCGAAAGATAGATACCCGGATGGCCAAATTTCATAAAACTGTCATGCTTGACCCTTTGGGGCCCATATTGACCCGGAAGATAAGGTCCGCGGGTTCAGCGTGTAATTAAATGCAACAAATAGAAATAGAATTTGTGATAAAATAAAAAATTATGAAGATCCATTCATGCGGTGGTGAGTTATGATCTCCATGAAGGGACAAAAAATTTTACGATTTTCACCGCATTTGAACATAATTTCGGCGTTTTCAGTTTGCAGAAATTCGGGGCCCTAATGCATAATTATTTGAATTTGGACGTCAAGCAATAAGCAAATTGATTCGATAGTTAAGATCTTGGTGTTTGGGAACGAAACCGTTTTAACTCAAGTTCGACAAATTGTCGTTTTCAAAAATTTGGGTAACTTTACTTGACTTTTCTTGATCACAGAAGGGTTAAGTTTCAATCGCGGGCAGTGTGTGCGCGAAAAGTTTTGAGCCGAATTTCAATTAACTAAACTAAAAGCGTTCTGTAATTTTATACAAAATTACAAAATACGCTGTCTGGTGGCGGTTGCCTTAAGTTTACTCACGTATCGGTATCTTGTTTTGATATACTGATGCAACTCAAACTAACACACCCTTTCTCTCATAGATTTAAACGTTGGACACTTACAGATTACAGTCACAGCGTGAAGACTTGCTCCGTAGGGAAGGGGCTTCACCCTCGATTTTGCGATACTAGTCGTAATGCAAAGTGTGATTTGATCGTGTAACAAGTTAACATTATGCAATCATGGTTCATGTGGCATTTGGTCATCTGAAAAATGTAATTAAGGAAAATTAACTAATCATTTTAGGTCTTACTCGTATACAGTCGATGTTTCGATGGACCGATGCGACTGGGTCAAAGTTATCGATTATTCTACATATCTTTGCCGCTCGTGGCAAAATTTGTTCTTTAAACCCCAAGTTGTGAAGTAAGTGCTCGGAATGTAGTGGAAAGTAGTGGAGATTGTATGTCGCAGGGGTGAAAGCTTTTAAATTCCGTCTGTGTGTGTGTGTGATCGGCCATAACTCGGGAGCGACTAAACCGATTTTCTTAATCTTGGGCTCGTTCGAACTGGCATAGTCGATTTACCATTTTTGATTTGGGTTCTGGTTCCGGGTTCAAAATTAGCATTTTTTTACCCCATTTTAGTACCCTTAAGGAAGCAAAATTATTTTTATCTTAACTTTCTAAATTTTTTCTCTGGTTGGTTTTATTTCATAGTAAAATGATAAATTCCAATACCTCTTTCTTGTTTTTTGATTAAGGCCCCGGTTTGAGGTATGGCACCCTTGTGGTTCATCAACCCAAAATTAGATAATTTTTTCTGACGTCTTGTGCGGCTGATAAGTTTTATTTTGGCGTTTTCGGGCATGTGGAATTCATTGCTGGTGTTGGTTCTACTCTACGACCCATGGTTCCATGGTACGGGAGCATGGCCCCCATGGTTCGGTGTCAGAGACCAAAATGAGGGTTTTTATCCCATTTTAGTAGCCTTCACGGAAGCAAGGTTATCTTAACTTTCAAATTTTTTTTCTGCTTGGTTTTATTTCATAGTAAATTGATAAATCCCGATGCCTCTTTTTTGTGTTTTTATTAAGGGCCCGGTTCTGGATTTATAGGGTTTGAGGTATGGCACCCTTGTGGTTCATCAACCCAAAATTAGATAATCTTTTTCTGACGTCTTGTGCGCCTGATAAGTTTTACTTGAGGTATTCGGGCATGGGGAACTCTTTGTTGGTGTTGGTTTTACTCTGCGACCCATGGTTCCATGGTACGTGAGTATGGCCCACATGGTTCGGGGTCAGAGGCCAAAATGAGGGTTTTACCCCATTTTAGTAGCCTTCACGGAAGCAATGTTATTTTTATCTTAACTTTAGAATTTTTTTTCTGCTTGGTTTTATTTCATAGTAAAATGATAAATGCCGGTGCCTTTTCTTTGTTTTTCGATTAAAGATCTGTTTCTGCAGTTATGGGATTTGAGGTATGGCACCCTCGTAATTCCTCGACCCAAAATGCGAACATTTGTTATGACGTCCTGGGAGGTCGATAGCTTGCTCTTGGGTTTTTCTGGCATGAGAAACTTATTGTCATTGTTGGTTTTATTCTAACTTGTGCGGTATTGTGTAATATCCACATATAGCATATCGACGTATGCTATCGAGAGCGGATTGCTTGTGCGTAGGTGTACCTATGCTTTAGTACTTTCTGCATTCTCGATAGAGTTACTAGTTTATTATTAGTAGAAGGCATACATGCTCCTGTATATATACATAATGTATGTGTGGTACGCATTTAAGGTTATGTTTTTCTTCGGTTGTGCATGCAAAAGGCGTAGGTGTACCTATGCTTTACTACGTTCTGCATTCTCGATAGAGTTACTAGTTTATTATTAGTAGAAGGCATACATGCTCCTGTATATATACATAATGTATGTGTGGTACGCATGTAAGGTTATTATGTTTTTCTTCGATGATAATAGCTGTGACGAATTTTGTCATAGACAGTATAACGTTACACAGAGAAATCTAAAATGTACTTAGCAGTACAATATTAGTTATTGCAAGAGTTCGTGATTAAAAATAGTGTGATATTACACTACATTGTGTACGCTTTGGGATGACGCGGTCGATTTGTGTCAGCTGTCCCAGCAATATTTGGACAGGTGATGCCTACCTTTGTCCAAATAAACTTCGAATTATAAATAAAAGTTGGCGATACATTACCAAGGTTGGTGAGGGGCAGAATAAAGGTTGGAAAGGCAGGAGAAATTCGGGATACAGGGCAAAAATTGGTCTCATTTGGCAGAGCAATTCATGCAGGGTTGCTACAAATAATGTGCTGCTAGTGTCGTTATTTATACTGCAGTGTTGGGTCAAACAGGGTTCTTGAAATCACCCATGAGACCCAAAATACATGAACACAGTCGTGTCGCCCTAACCGCTCGGGCTATGCTGGTGATATTGGGCTCGTTTTGTAGGATAGTGTAGCTGTGAGTGGTCAATTGTTATTGTGGTTACGAGCTGTTTATTGTTAGATCACGATATGTTTTTAAATGGGTCTGAAGAAACTAAATAAGCAATAAACCGGTATATCTTCTGAACTGTTCAAACACCGTTTCTGATATTCAGTTAATTGACTTGATGTTCCATATTGCTGTGTTGGCATTGTTGGCTCAAAATTTATTTAATTTGGCTCATGAGGTCTCCACTCTTCATTGATAGAATGCAACGGTGAACTTTAGTGACAGCTGACATGATATATTCAGCATTCAGAATTTACCACCTAGGTGATAAGACATGCTAGTAGATTTAAAGCCCTATCTGAGATGTAAGCATTAACCATGTCTGTCTATTTGTCGTATGACTGTAACGATAATCATTGTTTTGCAGTTGGCAAATTTGGTAAAAACAAGTGCACAGATGTATATGCAAATTTTTTGAAAGATAATGTTAAAATTGAACACATTTGAGTATTTATAAGAATTTTAGGTATATTCGTGTCGTCGGGAAACACAATACGGTGAACAAAGTGTTTCATCTAGTCCATTTGGAGGCAATGTATACTTCAGAAAAATTCGATCTCGATCTTAATGGAATCGTCAGTAAGTTATACGATGCGGTTAGAAAGGTGATTTGTTCAAACTGGGTTTTTACGACTGGGAAGGTCCTGGAAGTATGTTAAAAAGAGCCAAACCGGTTTGAAAAATTACTTCAAAAATGTAAAGTGGCATCAGATTTTAAATCACAGTTTTTCAAAGCGTAAAAATACTCAAATAGTCAAGAGTGACGGACATATGTACCTCGTCCGTGGTCTCCAAAATGGGGTGTGCGGGACCCCGGGCACTTTTTGATTACCCTGCTCTAAACGTGCACATCCTGATTCTCTTCCCATGGCATAATCTTGTCCAGTTGGTTCAGTCGCCCTCAGCGACTTTTTCTCCTCCCTAGGTAAAAGCTTCCCCGGTCGGTAGGAAGAACTGACAAGCTTCTTACTAAACTTGTAACCCAAAATTAAATCTTCCGTAAATGATGTTAAACGTATGCTTAAAAATGCTTTTAAACTCAGGCAGATATATCTCAGCAGCGTTTCATCTGAGGATATTACTAAATATTTTACCAATTCGCATCAAAACCCTTGATTTTGAAAGTTTTTAGATTTCTAAATCATTCTGTTGCACTGAGGGCAATCATTTCATTCCCCCGTTGAAACTCATCACTCTATATTGTCAAATATTGTCTCAAATGTACCTATGAAACTGAATTTATCTAACTCAGTGTTACTGTGTAAATATATGCAAAAGCGGCTTTGATTTTTGCGTAATTTTTGAACGGGCCACGGCCGGGTTGGATAGCTCAAATAAAAGACCTAATGGGTCTCCATTTGTAAAATAAAAATCATCGAAATTTCTGGAGGGAATGTTGAATTATTTTCAATTGAACTTCTAGGTTATGATGACCCACTTTTGGGTCACCAGGACAATGCAACCGATTTAATTATTTCAGCTTATGGTCTTGTTTGAAAGGTGGTATGCCTAATCCAATAAAATTCCTGGATGGAATTTGATCTTTTTGCAATTTAAGCTCTAAGTGGGGCGTCCTACTTTCGAGACAACGGGATCTTGAACCCGGTTGAATTCTCTCAACCTCAGGGTTCCATTTGTAAGATTAACTACAACAAAGTTTCAGCAAAATTCCTGAAAGAAATTTTGTAGAAGAATAATTTAATTAATTTCGGTAAAATTTTTGACTATTTTCAGGGTTCAAATCCGTGATGGCGTAAACGCAGTACAGTGAACATATGCATATATAAATCGTGAGCAAGACCTAGGAAAATCCTCTAAATTCGAAATGCTACCAAGGATTAGTACGTGATCGGTTTAAATATTCTCCAAGTAAAATCTTTATTTAACCTCGGTCGGCTCAAATTAAATCTCCTAGCTTATAACTCGACTCTGGGAATAGCGTAAAATTATTCTTCGAGAGTGTCGCGATCAGTTTGTGGCCTAACTCATGAATGACCGAGGGGGGTTCAGAATGACTTCGACTGGAGTGAAATGTTGTTACATGTTGATTAGGTATCGGGCTCCTACGAATTACGGGCAACGGAGCACGGGAGGAGACGGGCAAGCAGAGAAGGGGCGATGATGGCTACAATAGTATTGTACTACAACAACGTTTACCTCTGACAATGGCTAGTCCGTAACTCCTCTACACAGTCTGTCCTGTACCCACACTTACATGCCACCACCTCCGTCGTCCAGCGAACATCCTTGCGCGCGACCAGCCATACAAAAAATCAAGAAAACAAAAGCAAGTTTACTATTACTGAACTAAGTAAACGTCGGAGCCAGACAGTAAAGTCGTCAAAACTCCACGCTGCCGAAGTTAAACTCAGTCATCAAACTTATTAGGGACTTCTAACCCCGACTTTAAATCTTCCTCTTGCAGGTCTCCGGTCAATCGGAGGCAATTTAATCAAGACCGGGTTTCGGCCTTTTCTTAATTTAACCAATAAAATTTTAATTTCGGACTGCTACCGTAAGCCGGTGGCTATCCTAATTCAAAGGAAATTCCTTTGGGATTAAGAGTTATTAAAACACTCGTTAATGATCGTCTCTGGTGGGACCCAATTTTGGCAACCCATTCTAGGTCCCAGACCTTAACAAAATCGTCGATGTTCGTGACGATTTGCTCCAATTTTCCAGATAGCTTAATCGCCGCAGTTGTCATCTCCCAAAACCGTGGGTTTTCCCAACTTTTCTCCCCAAAATCAATTCTAATTTATGTATTTATTTTTATTAAATTATTAATTTTAATATTATTAAATGTTTACTTAATATACAAGTATAAATTATTAATACTAACTATAGGCTGTTTTACTTTATTATTAAATAATCGGTAGACAGATATATAAATGATCATATACCTACATGTAAAATTCAATTATTTTATTAGTTAATATTTACTTAATTAATATATAAATATAAATAGTCCATATATCTTGCTAGCCCAAAGTCGAGCGGCCCGGCATTTTCGGCTGCCCCCGGCAAAACGAAGGTACCTCCGGCAAAAATTCGAGTACCGCCCGGCTCAAAGTCCCCTGCTGAGAAAAATATACGTCTAAACGCGACAAAATCCGGCCAAAAATGGCTCCCTGACAAAATCCGGTACCCCCCCGGAAGGTGAACCGGGGGCCCCTCGGCTCAGGCCCCCGGCTATAATTTCCGAGGTTTGGACTAGCCAGTATATGTACCTATTCATAAATTAATAATTTAATTATTCAATGTTTACTCAATAAATATATTATAATAAACTGATATCTTTGAATTCTGAATGAGGAGTGAAACTAGCGAAGCGTTGAATTCTTTTCTAGCCAGGAGTGTGAAATTTGGCATCGTCTGTTTGAGGGTGTTTTCGGGTGACACGCATAACTCAACTTCTAATACGCAGATCAGGTCGTGCGATACCTCATTCGAAAGCTTGAAATCGCTATTTGTGCCCTTTAATTAGGCGCAAAAACCGATTCCAACTCCGTCCCCCTCAAAAGAGGATCTGAAAGGGTCCAAGTAGGGTCCCTAGGGATACCACGAAAACACATTATGAGCCATATCTCAACAAACACCGGTGTGATCTGGCCGCTTTTGGACTCATTTGGTTCAGAAAGTTGTGTAAATGTTGTTATTGTCGAGGTCACCTACGCATAACTCAACTTCTAATATACAGATCAGGTCGTGCGACTTGAAATCGCTATTTGTGCCCTTTAATTAGGCGCAAAAACCGATTCCAACTCCGTCCCCCTCAAAAGAGGATCTGAAAGGGTCCAAGTAGGGTCCCTAGGGATACCACGAAAACACGTTATGAGTCATATCTCAACAAACACCGATGTGATCTGGCCGCTTTTGGACTCATTTGGTTCAGAAAGTTGTGTAAATGTTGTTATTGCCGAGGTCACCTACGCTGTAGGCTTGGGTCAATATGGGTTCTCAAATGGACCCTTGGGACCCCCGAAAACACCAAATTGATCATATCTCCTTAGGCGCTGGAGCGATTCGGCTAATATTGGGCTCATTTTGTTCAAAAAGTAAAGCTTTAAATAGTTATATACGCTATGTTACTATTGACTGTACCTGTCGAGCAGGGTTGGGTAAAGATGGTTTATACATGGGCTTTGGGAGCCCGAAAACACCAAATTGGACATAATCTCCTCAACCACTGGAGCTATTCGGCTAAGATTTTGTTCAGAAAGCAAAGTTCTATATAGCTATATGTGCTGCGTTGCTATTGACCTCACCTGTCGAGCATGGTTGGGTTAAGATGGGTGGTAAATGGGCCCTTAGGACTCTGAAAACAACTTGACCATATCTCCTCAAAGACTAGACCAATTCAGCAACGGCTGTGCTCATTTTGTTCAGAGAACAAAGCTCTATATAGCTATATGTGGTGCTCTGCTATTTGAGTACACCTGCATAGTATGTTTGGATGAATATAATACATAAGAAGAACTAATACCAGTATATAAGAATTGAACTGATGAGGCTGCAAAGCTATACCTGAGATATTTGTTGTGCGCCTGAATGTAATTGCGATTTGTCATGTAAGTGGAAATGTATGTATTTTCCTAACTATTATATACGCTCAGAATTCACTTTCTTGGCCATGAGACAAGTCGCTAGTAATACCAAATTTATAAATATACCACTACTATATGTATTTAATGTATAAATAATTATACTCTCAATATTAAATTTATAAATATATCAGACAAATATTATTATTTTATTTCATTTGGGTTTATTTCAACAGATCGAGACATTAACGTCCTTTGGTCTGGGTTACCAACACTACGTAGAGGAGAAATAATATATAATCCAATCCAACATACAATAATTTGGCTGCACTTCATCACAAGCCACTTACAAGTGTTTGACACAAGTAAAAAACGATAAAGTAAGCGGAGCAGTTGACCATTTTCCGAACTCATGAGCTCAGTAAATTTTTAAACACCTGGATTAGAGATAAAATAATCTGGAAAAACATTTCTAAACTCACTATACGCGGGACAACACAATTTAAAGTGATGTTCGTCCTCAATCTCATTGGTGTTACAGAAACGGCAGAGTCGTTGATGCCTGGGTGTTACTGGAAGGTTATACCTCCCACTTACCATTTCTAGATCATGAGACCTTTCTGACTTCTTTAGTGTTGCTAAATACAAACAAAAGCGGTTAAGATCGACCCTTGTTGAACGCCTTGCTTTACTGAAAAATAATTGTTATCACCTTTTACACATGACTTAAGTTTTGAATACATGTTCTTTAAAACAAAAAGCATTTTAGTCGATATTCCCAAATTGGCATGTTTGAATCACAATGAATTCCTATTTACCGTAATAAAAGCTTTTTTTAAAGTTTTCTCGCTTATTATATTTATATATATAACATACATATAATATTTATTAAAATTATTTCTAATTCGGCCAAATATCCATTTTTCGACGGTATTCCTAATTATCCTTTTATAAGTCCGAACATTCTGCTTGTATTTGCACGGGACCGGTCTCATCGAAAAGATCCAAACGTTTTGTTGCAGAAAAATAAGCGCCTTCCAACAATTTCTCAACTGATCCGGAGTGTTGGGCCGGAAGAGTGAGGACCCTCAATTCTGAAGATTCGAGGTTCCTTTTTCAAAACTCTTCTTTATCTATTAAAGATTCCAGCGCCCACAGTGAAAATGAACACTGGTCAAAGTTAATTTAACTTTTATACTAATAATTTTCAGGATTATTTGCTGCTCGCTGCATGGCGAACAGCCACAACTCGGGAATCGTTTTCACGGGTATGGGCGGTTGGGACTGATTCCATTACATGCCTAAATTTTATATTTTCGCTGCCTGAGCTCACTCAACACTATCGCGCGTTATCGTGCCATATTTTCATGAACAGGACGGGTTAATGAATAGCACAATTCGCGGGTCGGGAATGATAAGGTATCCCGAGATATCTCACCAAACCCGACCGGCCATATATATACATGCACAGAATGATATTCGCAATACACTCTTCATAATAAATACGATTAGAGTTGGTATAAATATACAGCGAACAAGAATGGAGGGTCGGAACCAGCAGGGTACCAAGAGGTGACCTAACAAACCCGGCCGACCAAAAACACCTTCGTTATACATAAAGTTATTGATATATACGTACATGCAAAAATTGTAATGCTAGTTTCGCATGGCCAATAGAAATGCCAATAATTATCATGAAATTGCGAATATGTGATATAATGAATGTAGAAATGGAATAAGACAATGAATTACAAATTGTATGGTATATGCATTAGGTAGTTGCAAACATACTCGACCAATGGTCCATACAACAATGGGTAACGTGAGTACAACGGCAAATCATGCAATTATGGTAACAATAAATCGTACAATTAAGTATGCAGTTACGATAACAATAAATTGTACAAGGCATGCAATAATAATAACAGTGAACCGTACGATAAGATATACTACAGGTATGGTAACAGTAAATCGTACAATTAGAACAACGGTTCTATGGTGATAATTACGAACAGAATTGAGTTTATACAATTCATACAGTCATGACTTGGCACAACATATATAAATAATGCCAAATTCATGGTTACAATTACACAACCAATATTTCTCAAGTGCATATGCGCACACATACACTTGTTCAGGGAAGGAGCACTTGAATTTCGTTCAAAGACATTGATTCCTGTGCTAATTCCTATAACGAACATGAGGTTACGGTTACATTAACTCCTCCTTTACACTGTGTGTGGGATTAATCTATCTTTTAACGATCCAGAATGTAGTTACAACTTGGTAAAAACTTTCAAAGCAATAGACAACATAACTAGCAGTATCTTCGAATATAGCACTGCTAATATTACGAAATATCATGAGAAACCTTACGGAAAAAAGAATGATAATGTTGCACATCTGGACCACAGATTGCCGTCTTGCTATGTTCTTGCAACCGCTTCTAAGTTTAAAACATTTAGAAAATAACTTAAAACAAAAGTTTTGTCAGTTTCCTCAAATACAGCAGAAACCTATAACGAAGGTGTAAGTGAAGAGTTGCTTCTTTGCTGTTTCATGTTTATTGCGAAGGTCGTATTAGTTATAAAATGCTTTAACGCATTCCATAATACTGTTTTCTGTTATCAGTAACCGGATTTCTAAGCCGCTGCCTTTGTTTCGGGCTCACTATGAGGGTCTTACGGCCAGAGCAATCCCCGTTACGCTTATCCCTGAGCTTCGGATATAGTTTCTTAACAAAGTTATTGTTGCAGTTGTTGAAATCCGCGGGAACACAGTAAACGTTTGTTGCAGTTCTGTCGAGCTCCGGTGTTAGGCGATGTGATGTATTAATGTAATGTAAATAGAATATAATCCACTTTGTTTTGATTACTACATAATGTTCCGTGAGTGCAAAAATTTCACGATTATGATCTATTATCAAAAATGTTAAGCTGCTTGTTAGCATAAATCCACATGCAGGGTATTGTTAGAAGCTGTGCATAATCATGTTGCTATAGTTGCCTACTTACTGGTTTCTCCATGTTACCATAAATATACCTGGGTCGTGACCTTCTGGTGCCCAAAGTTCGGAAGCGGTAACTTGATACAGTTTTCAGATTGGGAGTACCATAAAGTACTTGTCGGAAAACAGTATATGTTACCTTTAGGAAAACTGTAATTATATTTGTATTCCCGCAGTGAAAAATTTATGGATTTTAAACCAAAATTTTGAATATTGGCACATTTTTAGCACAATGAAAAAATTTGCCAATTTTTTGCCGTGCATAAAAATACCTGGGGCCATGAACGGGGGATAGCTAACTTACCCTGGGACAATGACCTGCGGGAACATGCTGAAGTCGAAATACATGGCGGTCCCACTATTTGGAGAAAGATTTATAGAAGCGTACTGTGTTGTTTGTCGTGTTAATTTTCATCCATTACTCTAGTTCCTCGAGAAAACGTGGCATCTCATCGCAAATCGGCATCGGTGCTTGAAGGTGTTAGCCGAACTCGTAATGCTTTACTTAACGGTGATACTGGTAAGGATGATTCAATTCAGCTAATTTGTTGACCGAAAATTTGAAAATTTGGTCTAACGTTTTTGCGAGGCTGATAATATTTACTTTGGGGTTTTCAGGCATGGGAAAGTCAATGCGCGTGCTGGTTTTGCTGTGTGACCCATGGGTACGGTGGTATTATGCCTCATGGTTCGGGATCAGAGGTCAAAATGAGGGTTTTTCACCCCATTTTAGTACCCTTCACGGAAGCAAGGTTATTTTTATCTTAACTTTCGAATTTTTTCTCTGGTTGGTTTTATTTCATAGTAAAATGATAAATACCGATGCGTTTTTTGCTTTCTGGTTAAGGCTCCGGTTCTAGAGTTACGGAGTTCGAGGTATGGTGCCCCAATGGTTCCCCTACCAAAATTTAAAAATTTGTTCTGACGTCCCGGACGGCTGGAAGGTTTCACTTTGGTGGTATTCGAGCATGGGAAAGTCATTGCCATTGTTTGTTTTGCTCTGCTACACATGGTTCCATGGGTACGGGCATGTGGCGCCCACAAAGTTCGGGGTCAAGGAGCAAAATAAATGTTTTTTTACCTCATTTTAGTACCCTTCACGAACGCAAGGTTATTTTTGTATTAAATTTCTAATTTTTTGTCCTTGTTGGTTTTAGTTTTCATAGTAAAATGATAAATGCTGATACCTCTTTTTGTTTTTCGATTAAGGCTCCGGTTTGAGGTGTGGCACACCCATGGTTCCTCGACCCAAACTATAAAATTTGTTCTGACCTCTTGGGCGGCTGAAAAGTTTCACTTGAGGGTTTTCGGGCGTGGAAAACTCATTGCCAGTGTTGGTTTTCCTCTGCGACCCATGGTTCTATGGGTACGGGGGTAGGGCACCCCCTTGGTTCGTAGTCAGAGGTCAAAATGACGTTTTTTTACCTCATTTTAGTACTCTTCACAGAAGCAAAGGTTATTTTTATCTTGACATTCGGTTTTATTTCATAGCAAAAGGCTAAATGCCGATGACTCTTTTTGTTTTTCGATTAAGGCTCCGGTTTTGGGGTTTGAGATATGGCACCCTCGTGGTATCTCGATCTAAAGCTCGAAAATTTTTTCTGACGTCCTGGACGGCTGAAAAGTCATACTTGATGTCGTACTTGCGGAAACTCATTGCCGGTTTGAGTTTTCTCTGCGACCCATCGCTCTATGGATACGGGTGTATAGCACCCCCTTGCTTCATCGACCCAAAATCCCCAATTTTATTATGACGTCCTTGGAGGTTGATAGCTTGCAGTTGGGAGGTTTTATGGCATGGGAAGCTTATTGCCGCTTTTAGTTTTGTTCTATCTTGTGCGGTATTGCATGATATCGACTTAATAGCGTATTAACGTATGCTATCGACAGCTGATTGCCTGTACATGCAAAAGATGCTATGCTAAAAGATACCTATGCTTCACTACGTTCTGCAAGCTCCATAGAGTTACTAGTTATTAAAAAAAAGTGATAGCTGTATTCATATCACTAGATTACTGTTGATGGGTGTAAGAAAACGTATTCAGTCTTCGAATCAATGAAGTTGTTCAAATACGTCATCATCTTTTCAGTTCAATATTTAGCGGGGTACGTCCACTTGCAGGTTTTTCCAAATGCGACAACTGGTATTCATTATCAAAATATTTCATTTCGGTGAAATAAAACATTAGAAAAGGTTGACGTTTGAAAAAAATTATACTTCCTTTTATATTTTAGTAGATTATGACTGGGACACCGGCTACACTTGCCACCAACTCGGATCTGGTGCAATCGTTGTGCAGTTACCACAGCCTTATATTATCGATTCGATGAGGTAAGAAAGACAGTAAGACTACAGCAGCGATGTTGTGTACGAGTTACTTCTGTTTAGATTATATCATACCAAGAGCATCGTCAGCGAAGGAGCGGATGATTATTTTGGTTTCAAATTTTAGCTCTGTCATGCTCTATGACGATGTGGTCAAAATGTCTCTTTCACCTACGCCATAGTGGTGATCATACAACATTTGACTACAAAATTGGTATATTAAATACTTCTTGGACTAATATGTATTTCGTACAATCTTAGGCGGACTGAACCAGAATCGTTTGGCTATGAACTGGCTACACTGGTCACTACCACACCACTTCGTAGCTGTTGCTCAGTTCTTTAAGACACGTGGCAAAATGAACAAGCAAGGCACGTTCGTGCGTGAGCTGCTCGACAAACTTCGTTAACACCTCATTTCGCAGCATACGCTGTAATAAATGTGTCGCTTTGTGAACTAAAAGGTTAAAATTGGTGCACTATTTAAGTATATTATAAAATACTGACGGATACTTACTTTACCATTTAAATTTCTTTAGCCGTTTCAATGGCATACCCTTCGACTCATACTTGATAAATAATAATATGGTAGCGCCGATGACAGATTTTTGAAAAATTTCAGTGAAATTTATAGTATATTCACAAAAACATTTAAACCAATTTTGAGCTCAAACTGTTTTTGATATTCACTGCGGTGTCGGAATCATTGGTACATGCTTGAAAAACACATGAAAATTTCTCCTGGACCATCTGTTGTGAAACTTAGACATTAAATTCATAGATGATTTAATGTCATTACAAATGGTTTGAAATGACAGACGATATTGAATAAAACTAAATGTACCTAGTTATGAATATTTATAATAATGTTGCTGTAGACATTAATGATGATTATTTTTATTTCTCAAAGTAATATTATACGTATACTACATTTCGGCCAATCAAAAAATATAAAAGAAACAGATATTAAAACTAAGTAAGTTGGCTTTACGTGGTCGAACTCTTTTTATGACAATATACAAAGGGCATTGTTCGTGTTTTTAACTGTTTTAGACTGTTACTATGGGATTGTGACGATCGTAGCTACAGCTATTATATCGAAACTTCCACCGATCAGACACACTGGACGATGGTGGCAGATAAAACTACGGAAGCGTGCAGGTATGTACATTCGTCGTGGAATGTTTCAAAAATAACGGAAAAATGTGAAAATCGTAAAAAGGAGTAAGTACGCCCGTGTCACCTGAAACCGATCTACATTAGACTGCTGGGAAATGTTATGTTCATCCGTGCTCTCTTGCTCGAAAATATTTACAGTCGACGCGTTGGATTTGCTTGTCGTAATGTCCTGAAAGGTTGGCTATGTACCAAAATACAATTGATTTGTTTTATTATTGTTCATATTTCGACAAACAGCTTAATATAGTTGAATACAGGACGAAAATACAGCAGTGCAGTTATTTTTCTAAAATCACGCTTTTATATATAGATTATACGTTAGTACAATTTTTCTAGGGAAAATTAGTTTATTTTTCTTGTTTTTGATATTTTTCTTGACTGATTATTTCTACTTTACAGGTCATGGCAATATATTAAATGTTCGCCAGTGGCAGCTAGTTTTATCCGGATCGTTGGAACCCATAACACAGCAAATGAGGTATGTGTGTAAATCAATCACAATGAAATATAAAGCAGGTTTAAATAACGGGATGCTTGACCCAGCCTAATGGCCATAAATTTGTTTTAAAAAGATTATTTTATCAATATTTTCGTTTTATCAATTTTCCTTTTTAAATCGATCTGCGCGTTCGGGTAATAATGCACTCAAGATAAGTTGTAGTTAATCTAAATTGTTGTTGCTTACACGTTGATAGTATAATTTACACAATATATATATATAATTTATACACGGGGTGTCTACGGCCTGAAAAAACCGGATTTTTATCAAAAAAACCTGATTTTTTGACGTCCGTAGTTATAAAATCGCCAAAAAGCTGATAAATGACAAGAAAAAAAATCAGACTTTTTCAATTTTTTTAACTTCGAAATAAATTTCAGGAGTTATCAGGTTGCAGATGCACCGTATAATTTTTTCTATTCCCTTCCTTCTCAATACATTTCTTCGCGTCTATAATTTTGAATTAATTAAACGCAAAATTCAATTGCTAATGACTCCGACTTTCACAATTCCAGATGTTGAGATTATATTTCATTTCAGGTTGGCCGGTAGATGGCGTCACTGATCTCCAACAGTGATTCTGCTTCCCTTCCTATCCCGATAATGATTAATTTATTATATATCTCAAACATGATTCGCTCGTACTTTCTCCTTGAAATATTATTTTCTTGCGAGTGTGTCGAATTCATTCGAATTAGAACCAAATTTTTGATAATTTTGATTGGGACTAACGAATAGTTCGATAAAAAGTTACTCTTTTTTGCGTGAATTTGGAAATAATGCACCTAAAGGCGAGTAGAAATAAATTGGTTTTGTTAGAAGCATATTATCACATTATTTTGGTTAGAAGCATATTATCACAAAGTTATAATATTATGCTTCTAAGTACGAATCATGTTTCGGATATTCTAAACATACCATAATTACTTATAACAATACATACCTACATCATGCCATCTTCAACTTTTTTGGATACATGTCTCAACAGCAGTTTATTCCACGAAATTCGCTGGTTGCAAAAAGTTCTTTCTGATCTCAAAATTGCGCGCTCTACAGCATGTAGCAAATCGTTTTCACTTGGCAATATGGGCACACAGGCCCTTCGTCGGCACAGCAAGGTGCTGCTCATAACGCAGCTATAACACTGACCACGGGAACTCAGAGTATACCTTATAAATAGGTTGAAAACGTGTGCTGAGGGTGTTAAAATTCTTTGTGAAAAACCTGAAAAATTAGCCCCAAAAACCTGAAAAATGGAGCGAGCCAGCTCGTAGACACCCTGTATAAATAAAATATTCAACATTGAAACACCATATTCAGCAAGCCAGCGTAGCTGGTACAACGGAGTGTGCTTATGTTGAATGCGCCCATATTGAGAATGCTTATTACACTGAAAATGTGCCCGTGGTCCCGCCAAATTGGCTATAAAAATTGGCGTATGTGGTACAAATGCATTTTTAGGCAATATTAGTTTTTCGTCCCAAGCGATTTGGTAATAAGTTATAAGCGTTCTACGGTGTACTCCTCAAGATGTGCATTTGTGGTGAGCAAACATGGGTTCAACATGAGGCAGTGTTTAGCGAAAATATAAATATTGTAAACATTATGACAATACTCATGCACTGTGATGCTGGTTTATTGTAGGCCGATGTGACAAATTTTCTTTCGGAAAATCTCTTTGCGTACTATTAATTACTAGCACTAAAGAGTTAGAGATACTAATAGTTTTCGACAGAGCGACAAAGATGGAAAACAACTAGCATTTGACCAACTGCTATTATTCTGGCTTTGTTTCAGAAGTGACAGATTCGTCATGTGGAAATAAAAATGAAATATTGCATATGCATGTTGTAAATCACTACAACTTTCGAGATGAATGATCTCTGAATTTCGCAAAATTTTGCATGATTGGAAATATCTCCGTTCGAGAATTTGACACGAAATGTAGTTTTCGCCTACTACTTCGCTGTCACTCGAATTAAATAGAACCTTAAGAAAAAGATGTAGATAAATAACCATAAAATTTTATGTAAATCCATTGAGTCGCGATCATTTAAGAGGTGCCCAAAAGCACTAGCCAGATCATGTGAAACATTGCAAATTTATTGACATTGCAGCAAAGTTTTGGAAAATAATGTGTTTAATCTTAAACAGCCAATTTTATTACTAGGGACTTGTCTCATGGCCAAGAAAGTGAATTCTGAGTGCATATAAAAGCTAGGAAAATACTTACATTTCGCTAAAGTCGAAGACTCAAAACAAAACTCAAATAGTAAAGCACCACTAGCAAGATGTAGCTTTGTTGTCTGAACGAAATGAGCCCAAGCGCGGTTGAATCGATCTTGTGTCGTTGAGGATATATGACCAATTTGGTGTTTTCGGGGTCCTAAAGGCCCACTTATAACCCGTCTTAACCCAATCCTGCTCGACCGGTGAGGTCAGTAGCAACGCAGCGTATATAGCTATACAGAGCTTTGCGTTCTGAACAAAATGAGTCCAATCTTAGTCGAATCGCTCTAGTGGTTGAAGAGATATGGCCAATTTGGTGTTTTTGGGTCCTAAGGGCCCATTTACAACCCATCTTAACCCAACCCTGCTCGACCGGTGAGGTCAATAGCAATGCAGCGTATATAGAGGTATACAGACCTTTGCCCTTCTGAACAAACGGAGTCCAATCTTAGTCGAATCGCTCCAGTGATTGAAGAGATATGGCCAATTTGGTGTTTTTGGGGTCCCAAGGGCCCATTTACAACCCATCTTAACCCAACCTTGCTCGACAGGTGAGGTCAATAACAACGCAGCCTATATAGCTATATAGAGCTTTAATTTCTGAAGAAAATGAGCTCCTTAGCCGAATCGCTCCAGCTGCTAAGGAGATATAACCAATTCAGTGTTTTTGGGGTCCCAAGGGTCCATTTTAAAATCCATTTTGACCCAAGCCTGCAGCGTAGGTGACCTCGACACCAACAACAACTACATAGCTTTATAGAGCTAAACTTTTTTCAAATACGGCCAGATCACACCGATGGTTGTCGAGATATCACTCATAACGTATTTTAGTGAGATCCTAGGGACCCTACCTCGGCACTTTTGGACCCTCTTTTGAGGGGGAAGCTCTAACTAAAGGGCACAGATAGATATTTCAAGCTTTCGAATGAGTTATCGCACAACTTTATCTGCCTATCGGAAGATGAGTCATGCATTTCACCCGAAAAAAACCACAAACACGCTGCTAAATTTCACACTCCTGGCTAATAAGAATTCTTCGCTTCGCACGTTTCACTCACTCACTCAGAATTCAATAATTATGTAATTTTGTGCGGTGTTCTCTTATTGGCAACTATTTTTTGGTAAGCCGTTGTGGTATAACATACATTACGCTATTTTGACTATTTTGTTGGAAATTATATAATAGGTGCTGCTCTAGGACCATTTGATCCACAACTGAAAATAATTCCACTACAATAGTTTGTAAACAAAATTTTTTTGTGCAAGTTTGTTTAATATTTTTGTGATTTGGATTAATATGAAGCATGAGAAGTTACTTCAGGTAATAATTTATGGTTTAAATTATTGTTAAGGTATTGAATTTTTTCAGGTTTTCCATTGTGTTCACTTCGAGTGTCCAGCACAAGTTCATCCAGACGCGGCTTCAGATAACTCAGATGCGACGGGCGGAAATAATCGTAATTATTCTCTAGCTGCTGCAAACAAGTCCGGTGACAATAACTCCACTAATAGTTTAAATAGTAGCTTGAGTCGCAGCCTGAACAATAGCATTGGTGGCAGTGGAATTCGCAATTTAGATGCTGGTGGTTATGACAATAACGAAAACATTCTCGTTAGAGAAAATAATGAACGTAATAATAATGATAATGACGTTGTAGGAATTGATAATATGTTGCCTATAGCGTAACGATATGTTTGGTGGAACGGCTCATCCGGAAAAGCAAGTTCTGTTAATTTGTAAGCTTTCCGTGGATGTTTGCACATCGGGGGACGAGGAAATAATAGTTTTCGTATGTGAAAATGTGGTGATTAGCTTCATTGAACAGCATAGCGTATTTAATAAATTTTAACAATTACCATTGTCATTGTTAGCTGCGTTTCCGCTGACTATACTATTTTGCAATAAGCTGTTTGAAATCGAAATCACTGTAGCGAAAAATCGATGTTTGATCGCATTTTTGCGTAAACTGGCACAATCAATATCGATTATTTCACTGATGCCTGCTGATGAATTTTATTTCGTTTCTGTTCGTTAGCAAATTACAAACAACAGTGCTATTATTGTACCTTAGCTTAGCTTAGCTCGTTATTGTGTGTTGTCTAATGGAACATATTCGCCGATTTTCGATTGCTGAGACATTTTTACGTCTCAGATCTCCATTGGTTTTTCTGGCGTTATAGTTAGTCGAATACCCATCATGTTTCTTTGTTATTATTTTAATGTTAATAAATGTTTGTTCGCTTGTTCGTCCGCAAAACGAAGAAGGACCAACAGGTCTTACATTGGTTAACTCAACGTGATTATTAAATTAACCGGTAACAGTCAACTGTGTCAACGCGCAAGCAATTCGCGGACCAAATCAATAGGTGCCAACGAACGATGTCAACGAGCAAACAATTCGCGGACCAAATCAATTGGTGCCAAGGAACGGAGTCAACGCGCAAACAATTCGCAGACCAAATTAATCAGTGCCAAACACGGTGTCAAAGAGCATGCCATGCGCACAGCAATCATCTGCTTTTCCACAGGATCAAGACAAGGGCAACAGGATTGAGTGTTAACCATGAGTCCGGCGTGGACATCCCGTTACACGCAGTTCAGTTTCAAGAGAACGCATCTGGCACGAAAAAAGGTGGTCATTAATCCTTCGCCCTGGTTTCTGGAATACAGCGTCCAGCGTGGTCAGTTAAAGTGCTATTCCTGGAACCATGAGGTGTGGCAATTGCTCAATTGGCAGTACCAAGGATAAAACGACGTGGAGCCATAGCATGGGAAATCATAGGTGGTTTCGGACCGTCTGGTTTCTCGTAGTCATCTGGATCCTTCGGTCTTTATCGACATCGAGGAACACTCCTTCAGATGATATCAAACGGAGTCAGTCGTTTTCGTTTGGCGATGGCAACGAAGCTGCAATCACCGGAATATGACACGTCAAAACGTTCGGTCTAGTCAAACATCAATTGGTACGATCGCAACAATATTCTGGAAACGCCCTAACTTCGTCGACGGCGCGGCACCCGACGAAGTAAATTCGATTTGTATAGCCGCAAACCCAAATGGCACGACGCTCGACACCGGCAGTGACAGAAATTTACTGCCGATGTCTTTCGGTTTGGCAGCATCAACCGATTCGAACAGTGAGAGCTTGACAGCCACGAACGCAACACCGAGCTACTGATATCGAACACTTTAATTCCAACTCGATAGTGTTAACAAATGGTATCACTGACGATTCATTACCGACGTAACCCAACCGATATTGGAACACGATTTTCTGTGAGCACACAAATGACAATCAACTGCTCTGACAACGCAGTTCGACCAGCCGTCAAATTCAGCGGCTGATGCAGCAACAGCCGATATACACAACAGCTATATCGCGTCCAATCTTCTGCCGCACAAAGCCGTCAAATCAAGGACACGAAAGGTGTAGACTCGGAACTGTCGCAGCGATCCAAATCCGTGTTCGGGGAACCCTCAACCAACGCTCCCATCGCGCATTCAGTTCAGCATCGCACTGTTATTCGTGGACCACAGTGCTTTGCAAACCCGTGAAGACTGTTCGACCACAGGCCGCAGGCATCAAAATCGAAACGCCAATCTCGATCGCACTGGCATTGTTCAACGAGGAGAATCACCCTGGGCAACCGCCACTTCATGTTGTCAATAAATCGGATGCAGATGGCGACCTGGTTGACTGCCGCCATCGCAATATTCGCATAGTGCCCTATCGCTACGGATCCCAAACCTCAACGAGACCACGAACGAATTATCCTGATATCGAGTCTTCAGCAAGCTGGATTGCGTCAAAGCGTTTCAGCAAATTCCGATAGCACCGTGGGATTTCGAACAGACGCGTATCATGCCACCATTCGGCATGTTCCTGTACCGACGCATGTCATTTGGTCTGCGGAATACGTCGCAAACGTTCCACCGTCTACTGGAGCACGCATTCCGTGATATGCTATTTGGTAAAACGTATGTCTACGATATTCTCGCGGCAAGCGTTACTGATGACGAATATTGCGATCACCTCAACCGCGCATTCGCACGTCTCGGCGAATATCGACTCAAACTCAAACGGGCCAAATGCGAATTGTTCAAGCCGACAGTAAATGTGTCCTTCTCGAAGCATCCACGGAGGAATCCGCCCTCGCGCGCGCGAAAACGACGATATCAATCGATTCCCGCAGTCAATAACAATCAGCGAGTTGTGACGATTCCTAGGCCTGTGTGAATTTTACGAAAAAGTCATCCAAGGGCATTTTCGAATTGCCGCAACGCTCACAGATCTGACTAAAACGGCAAAATTGAACAAAAGATAAAAGGCCTCCCTCAGCGACAATCGATTGGGCTCATGCCGCCAAAATTTCGTTCCACACGTTAAAGCAGGAGATTTTCAAGCGTCCAAGGCTCGTGTCTGGCCTGACGACGGACGCATCGAACCAAGGCATTGATGTAGTTATGCATCAAATACTCAACGGCGAGCTCGGTATAATGGGAGTATTTTCCCGAAAGTTTATAGACCAAGAAAGAAGTCAACGTTGTACCGTTAAATACTGGCAATTTTTATTAGCCTCAAACATTTCGACTGGCTAATCGGTCATCTAGTGACTCTATAGATAGACCATAACCCTTTGGTCTGTTGCGTCACATGAAGAATCCGAGCCATCAACAATGCCAATGGCTATCGTATATAGCGAATTCGACATTACGATTCGACGTGTCGCTGGCATCGAAAACATCGGAATGCGGATTGTCCTTCGCGCACAAACGTTGCTGCAGTTCAAGCGACGCCGGCAATCGATGAAATCACAGATGCTCAACTAGAGGATCAAAATATGCATAAGTTTTTCAAAATAACGCTGCCGATCCTACGATCGTCTGTCAACGGCAAACAAATCCTGTATGACGACAAGTATCGACCATTCCTGCCGACAATATTCCGACGACGCGGATTTGCCTAGTTGTATATCCTCTCGCATGCAGTCTACGGACTAATGATTAGCTTTTTGTATGTATGACCAGGTATGATAAAGGACATTCGCACTATAGTCAAAACTTGCGAGGACTGCCAAGCCGCGAAAATCAATCGTCAAAGACACACTTCGAGTCTATACCTACGAAACGATTTCACACGATTCACGTCGACATCGTCCGTCCGCTGCCACCGAGCTACGGCAAGCGGTATATCGTCACTATGATCGATCAGCATTCTCAATGGTCCGAATTGTTGCCTGTCAGCGATATTTTAGCGTCTACAGTTGCCTACGCGCTGGTCAACGGATATCGTGCTTTGGAGTTCCTCAGGTCATCGTCACTGATCGAGGAACCCAATTCGAATCTGCTTTATGGAACGACCTAATGTCTAAGTTAGGTATCAAAAAGCAACGTGCAACGGCATATCACCCTAGTCAAAAGTCGCTATCGAACGTTTTCACTGTACGCTGAAAAACGCTCTACGCACACGCTGTGCAGGTCGCGAATGGGTTCGCAATTTCCTGTTCGTTGTACTCAGAATTCGAAGCACCAACACAGCTCACTCTGGGAGATCGTATTCACCATTCTGGATTATTGATCGACTACGCGAGGAGCTGCGATTAACGACGTTCACACAATTGGCCGACGATTATGGGACAAACGATTGATGCCATAATACCGTGGGATCGAAAACGAATACAGTCAACGGTGCACATTCCGCACGATTGGCAACGGTAAAATTCGTTTGGATTCGCAACGAAACAGCGCACCACAGCTTCGAGCATCGTATAGGCGGTCGTAAATTATGATCAGATTAGGACCGAATACCGTTCTCATCAACAACGCGCTTCGGGAAGACACTGTTTCCCTCGATCGCGTAAAACCCGCACTCACCTCATCATAGGGCGAAACAAGTAACGATCGCGACGATTCTGGAACGTCAATGACTTCGCACGAAAGCGATACACTTGACTAGGTTGTATGTGCGAAATTTCCCAGTTATCCTTGTTAGCCAGCCTTTAAGGCTCATCGCTCGATGATAAATGTACGTCCAGACGACCTTTTTATCAAATTCTTCGGAACTGGTCGTTGCTGTGGTCATACGCATTCATATTCGGTGATACGATTCGACCAACGACGGTGGTAGCAAACATCAGGGCGTTCGACAAACAATTCTCGAAACCAAACGCTGGTTGCAACGAACGACAGCAGGGACACGTTCAACAACATAAACACTGGTTGCAACCGCACAGGTTCAATAGAAGTCATCTAATTTGTACATCGGCATTATATGATACTATAAGCAAGACCATTTTAGATCATGTGTCTCAGTTACATCTCAGATATGAATGACTGCTACTTGTTCCTGTGCTGGTCATCTCGTCATGTTACCGATTATTTTATATTGTTTTTCTTAGTTAATAAATATATTGATTCAGCTTTTCTTTAAGAAATGGAGTAAGAGCAACAGGTCTTATACAAGCACTAAGATTGCACGACACTACTACAAGTCAACAATTTATTAATTAAATGCTGAAACGAAACAAGCACGCGTGCATAGTAACAAAATTTTAATAAAGAATAACTTACCGCTCCGTTGCCTAATTTTATCAAGGAAATTTGGAAATTTACGGCTGTTCAATACTACAACTAAAATGTTCTGCAAACTGTGTAATTTTCGGCGAGTAATAAATTATTGTGAAATACGTATGTAGGTAACTTAATGAAAAATACCGTTATCTAAAGCTTTGCAAATTTGCTGATCTGGCTTTAGGTACTATAATAAATATAGCCTTTGAACTCACTGGTTACGCTATTTTGCACAAAAATAATATCTAAACAAGTAAAAATGTCTCAGCAATAGAA
>JASANE010023345.1:0-13996 GCA_030248225.1 Trileptium ribeirensis
TTGATCAATAATTGATGATTGTTGGTGTTGTTCGTCGACAATCTCCTGCGCCATCTGATGTAATTGATCAAGACGGTCAGCATCGGTCGACGGTTGTTGAGCAGCGTCGCTCGATGGTTGTTGAATGACGACAGATGTAGACTGCTGCTCCATTTGCTCGTTGGTTGTTGGTTTCATAAGAGTCGAACAATTTTTCTTTTGATGTCTTGTGAGAGCGTCTTGTCGGGAAAATATTTTCCCGCAATATTGACACCAATTGAGCTCCATTCCATGAACAGTATTATTGTGACGTTTTAAATGATCACGTCTAGTAAAGCTTTTGTTACATTTATTACACGTTAATGCCATTCTTTTTAAGAGATTCTAAAACAAAGTCTTAAAAAGGATATATCAGCAGAAAACAAAATTTATATAATGATAAAACCGATCAGCTATGTAAACAAAATAAATTAAGCTCTAGTTATGAATTTTTATAACTTTACGCATAGCTATAAAATTATTAACTATGTGACCTATTTCAATAATAATTGCATAAATTAATTCAACATACCCTAAAACCTCCAATTATAACTTTTGACAACTTTATTACTAATAGATATAAAGTTATTAACGAATAACCCGTAAAACTATTAGCTATGTAATTTATGCAAATTTTAATAAAATAATTAAATTCCTCATACTTGATAACATACAGTAACCAAATTTGGTAAATTTACTACTAATAGTTATCATGTTATTAACGAATAAACAATTAGCTATGTAACCTATACAAATTTTATTAAAATAAATAAATTCCCCTTAGTGGAATACCTATAGTTACCAATTTTGATAACTTTACTACTAATAGTTATAAAGTTATTAACAAATAATCCGTAAACTATTAGCTATGTAACCTATGCAAATTTTTTTACAATAAATAAATTACCTATGGTCGAAAACATATAGTTACCAATTTTGATAACTTTACTACTAATAGTTATAAATTTATTAACAAATAACCCATAAACTATTAGCTATGTAACCTATCCAAATTTTATTACAATAAATAAATTCCCTATAGTCGAAAACAAATAGTTACCAATTTTGATAACTTTACTACTAATAGTTATAAAGTTATTAACAAATAACCCGTAAATTATTAGCTATGTAACCTATGCAAATTTTATTACAATAAATAAATTGCCCTTAGTGGAATACCTATAGTTACCAATTTTGATAACTTTACTACTAATAGTTATAAAGTTATTAACAAATAGTGCGTAAACTATTAGCTATGTAACTTAGCTTTATTTAAATAGTATAAATTAAATCAGAATATTAAAAAACCTATAAGTGTAAATTTTTGTTACTTTATGACTGTTATTTAAAAAGTTATTACTGCATAACTTATAAATTATTAGCTATGTAACCTACCTTATTGAGAATAAAAGAAATGAAATCAGCGTAGCCGCGAACCCATAATTATGAATTTTTATTACTTTATGACCATTAGTTTAAAAGTTATTAAGGTATAAGTTATAAATTATTAGCTAGCTTATTAGCTATGTAACTTAGCTTTATTTAAGTAGCACAAAATGAAATCAGCAAGCTGGAAATCCTATAAGTATTAATTTTTATTACTTAATGATTATTGGTTGAAAAGTTATTAAATTATTACTTATAAATTGTTTGCTATGTAACCTATCACATTAAGAACAAAAGAAATGAAATCAGTGTAGCTAAAAACCTATAGTTGTGAATTTTGGTAACTTTGCTACTAATGGTTAATAAGTTATTAAAGTATAAAATATTAGCTTTGTAATTATAACTTATTAGCTATGTAACTTAATTTAAATAAAGGAAATAAAATCACATATCCTAAAATTTATAATTGCCAATTCGGTAGCTTTCTATATATATAAACATATATACATATGATGATCGACGATTAGTTATATAATCGACTACCATAAAAGCAACCTAAGCCGTCAGAGCATAATCGAAAAACTTATAACTATCACTTTTAGTAACTTTACGATATATTTAAAAATATATACGTGTTGAAATTTATATTCATTGTATTTCCAATTAAATTCGATGTTTAAAGCTGAAATGTTTAAAATAAACAATGAAATGAAAACATTTAAGTTGGGTGCAACCAATGATAGCTGCACTTATTGCTAATACTTGAATCATTTGAGTAAACATGACTCTTTGTCCAATGAACAACCCTATTTTTTAATTGAAAGAACTTAGTTGCTTTATAACTTATACCCCTTTAAGCAACAAATAAACTGCAGAACCACTAATTGCATGAATTGTAACCACGAATTTCCTTATTTTTATATATTTACTCCACGCTCACACCAGTCTACATATGATGCATCACTGTATGACACAAAGTGATGTCATCGAAATCAGTAGTAAAGCCCATATTAATACAAAGCATCAGAATATTTTATAAAAAGCAGCTGAATCTCATTACTTATTAATAATATATACAAGTCAACCATCGTCATTATCGCTAAATCCAATTTTATAACTGAGATTGGAGCACTATTATATATGTCATATTAAATATTAACGTTTATAATCTATACATATACATAATTTGTACATATATACCACGATTGGAATACTCTGCGGAATTAGAACAGCCGACAATAAAAGCTGATAACAACGTTACATTGCGACATCTATTTTAAATAGAACTGACCACCAATTTGGGGTA
This sequence comes from Trileptium ribeirensis, assembly GCA_030248225.1. Taxonomy (NCBI): domain Eukaryota; kingdom Metazoa; phylum Nematoda; class Enoplea; order Enoplida; family Thoracostomopsidae; genus Trileptium; species Trileptium ribeirensis. The sequence goes on from JASANE010023345.1 coordinate 2,711, forward strand.
TATATGCCATCTGTCACCCCACTTCCCCCACCACCGTGTGGGGGGGGGGGGGGTAAAACCCGGGTTTTCTATCTACTATAGAACATAGAAATAATATGTATTATTATTTCAAGGCAGGTATAGCAACAAAATATAAACATACCACATCTTCGATATGTGATATACCGATGGCAAATAATACTTTGAGCTGCGTTTCTTGTTTCAAAACAGGTCGAACCTCAGATCTTGGTCCGGTAATATTCTTCAAAATGGCTTGTCGTAGTTCATTTTCGGCCTTAATCGCGGTGACTGTTGTCATTGTACTTGCGACCAAAGCTGAAAAGACCATGCAGTGTAATAGAGTGAATAGTATTAAAGATTTGTTTTTGAAATAGATTAGTTACTTGTATTTCCGGAGCTCTAGCGAATAATAGGAATATTCGTGACAGTCAGTGGTTACCGGTGTAACTATACGCTGTCGAGAATTGGACTTTCACAGCTTAGAACAATCCGGATATTTCGCCTTATGCCAGCGTTTTAGGCATAGCAACACTTTTGTAGAAAACACAAAAATAGTTATTTGGTTAAGTTTTACGAGATTCGTCAGATTTTATTCCAAAAACAGTGGATTCAAAAGCAAAGTTATGCACAGGAAATCGCGAAGATCGTGCAATAGATTTTACGGCTACCAAGGTTTATAGAGATTCGCAGGTAGTACATATAATTAAAATTTAAAACCAAGCCAGAAATTATATCAATCATTTGCTTTCAACATAAAAAACATTTTCAGTAATTGCAGAATATGTGGGGATACCTCACAATTGCAAGCCCTATGTTTACTTAATCCTGTGGAATATGACCAATGCTGTCAAAATGCAAACATTGAGGCGTGTTCACACGCTAAAATTTTTTGCTAAAATTTTGCGCTCAAAATTTGATCAAAATTTGACGGTAATATTTAAAGGAAAATTGCGATATAACAAAATTCGAGATCAAAATTTGAGCTCAAACTTTTTAGGTAATACTTCTAGTTTATGATTGGATACAAGAACATCTTTGAAATGTGTAAACAGTGTTCGTGTTCAAACTTATTAAAAATGCACGTGTTCAGGTTTGACCAAATTTGAGCTTAAATTTTGATCAAAATTTGAGCAAAAAGTTTGAGCGCGTGAATACGTCTTCATACATGTGCACGTAATTATATGTTTACATTTAGATAATACTATGTTTTTGTGCATTTCTCCTTCTCTATTTTGTTTCTTTGCGATCATGTATATCTGTAACATGTTGCCATAAAAATTGTGTTCTTTGATGTTTAAACATTTGAATTGGTAGCGGTTTAAAATCAAGCGTTAAAGACTTTGGCACACTTATCGACTAAAAAGGAGCAGCTGTTTGCATGCTGAACCTGACGCTGTACGGTTTATCTAGGGTATAAACGATAATTCAATTATATATATCACTGCATGCTTAATTACCTAGTGTAGTACTAACAAAAAGTGTATTTAATTCGTCGATAACCTTTTTGTGTTAAAGAAATTTACAGGAAAAACAACAAAGCAAGATGTCCGCCCTTGTATACAATTTCTATGATTTCTAAGGACAAATGTGTTTCCAGAAGGTGTTGGAGTCTTTCTTACAAGATCCCCGCCAGTCATAACTTTTGAACGGACGAAGATATCGTCAAAATTCTTGCAGCGTTGTATTTTCTCGAGTTCTCCTAATCATCTTGTATTGCCAATACTTTTACTTAATATCGATTGACTCACATTACTAAGTTGTTGTATACGTAAGACCAGTGACGCGATGCTACTATCCTCCCAATCGATGTTTCTAACAGAATTAAATTTTCTGTCACTTACCAATAATTAATGACATTAGCGTCTGATGTAACATCATCCTCGTTAGGTATTATATTTGCATTACGAAAACTTTAGTCAATATGGAATGACTGACATTACTAAGTAGTTATACCAACCTTACGTACGACCCTTGACGTAATACTACAGTTTTTCCAAGCTACGTTGCTAACATAATTATATTTTCTATACTTACCAATAATTAATGACGTTACCGTTTGATGCAACATCTTCTTCATTAAATATTGTACTTGTATTACCAAACTTTTATTATATAATATTGTATTATATAATAGCTTATATATATATAAGCTGAAAGGCATGGATCGCTACAAAACTGTCTCTGTCCGACGCTCAATGAGCCTTGATGAACGACAAAAGCTTTCTGTACTACAGAAAAAGGCTTTTCAGCTGAACACTCAAATCTCTCAGGACTCTACAAATCGTTCAAAGTATGTTGTAGTTAACGATAAACTAATTCTTATATCGTGGATGCTTCCAGGAAGGAGAGTAGTAGGAGGTTAGTAGGCGGTAGAAGGACCGCAGTTGACTATGACTTCAGTAAGAAAGAAACTGGCTTTGTTGTGAATGTAAAATCAAACAATCTCGAACAGGAAAACTAAATTCGGGGGCAAAACCCTGCGATAACACTTCAACCCAATTGACAGACTGTGTATGCCTTAATGCTCGCAGTGTTGCAAATAAACTTCATGAACTAAGTGCCGTGTTAAATATTGAGAACATTGATATAGCAGCCATTACAGAAACGTGGTTAACTGATAAAATTCCTGACTCTCTAATATGCCCTTGTAATTTTAGTGTTGTCAGAAAAGACAGAGGGTCAAGGGGTGGTGGTGTAGCCTTGATCCTAAATAAAAAAATTTGGTTCTGTACAATACAAATTGACAATTAATTTTCTCAACTTGAAGTTATTCCCACAAAACATAGACTTATCCTTATTTATCGAGCCCCAAATTCAATCTTAGAAACTGATATTTTACTTTCTCTTTGTATTCAAAGCTACGCTAACATCTCTTGGCCGGTAACGGTTGTCGGGGATTTTAACCTTCCTGAAATTTCATGGTGCCCGCTGAGGTTCCCAAATATATGTGAGTACAACATTTTTATTAACTGTTTATCAGAAACCTCACTGACACAGTTGGTTGGTTCTCCCTTTTGGCGAGAATATCCTCGACCTAATACTTACAACATCTCCAATTAACGTTCCAAGGGTCAATGCAGCTGAAAACTTCGCTAACTCTGACCACTCGTTAATAAAATTCTGTTTGTCAGGATATGTTCGATCAGAAAATACGTCACACACCATTTTTGACTTCAAAAATACAAACTATTATAGCATGAAAATGTTTCTTGCAAACTTTTTACTGGGATTTTGCCCTAAACTCTGTCTTTTCTGTGAATGATAAATGGAATGTCTTTCTCAATATAATGTATTATTGTTGTACTTTGTTTGTTCCCTTAATAACTGTTAACGAAAACGGTCCTAAAGCCTTTGTACCCCAAATATTTGAAAAAATACTAAATCAAAAAAGAAAACTTTGGCGCGAAGCAAAACCTTCTGGCAGTTTTGAACATTGCAAAAATATATCGCGAAAATGAACCGCAGTGATTTCAAGTTTTGCTAAAAAGCGAGAACAAACGATTTTGAGCTCTTGTGATCAAAACCAGCTGTTTCGTTATGTTAAAAACAAATGTTTTTCCAGTTCTGGAATTGGAGCTCTAAAGTCCGATTCCGGTTTCATGATTACGGATGATCAACAACGTTGCAACCTGTTGGCCTCAACTTTCTCAAAAGTTTTTGTTAAAGACGATTGCAAAAGTCCAACTAACCTTGATTTATGCCAAAACAAAATATCATGGGTTGCCTTTACTCCGAGACTGGTTAATGAATATCTTCGAAAGTTGAAAAACGAAAATAGTCATTCTCCGGATTTACTACCACAACATCTCCTACGTGAAATAAGTGATGAAATCTGTTATCCACTGTCCCAAATATTTGTTCAATCATTTGTAGGTGGCATTCTCCCTAACGAGTGGCTTAGGTCTGATGTTGTGCCTATCTATAAAAAAGGAACTAGTTCAAACCCTATAAATTATCATCCCATTCCTGTTATAAGTAATTGTTGCAAAGTCATGGAAAGTATCATAAATAATGCATTAGTAAATCATTTAACATCACTAAACCTCATAACAAAAAACCAACACGGATTTCTTTCGCGACGTTCGACTTGCACCCAACTTTTAGAATGTGTTACCGATTGGTCCCAACTCATAGACTCTGGGGCAGCTGTTGACGTTGCCTATATAGATTTTGCTAAAGCTTTTGATACTGTCTCGCATCCTAAACTGATATCAAAACTTCGTAGCTTTGGTATTACTGGTAAACTTCATACTGACTATCAGCATTTTTATCTAATAGGTCGTTTCGAGTAAAAATAAAAATACATTTTCTGATTTTTTCCCTGTTACTCGCGGTGTCCCTCAGGGCAGCATCTGGGTCCGACATTACTGCTGTTATATATTAGTGATATTGATTTAAACTTGTGTAGTGTTTCTTGTCGTATATTTGTTGATGATGTTAAACTATATAGCAATATTCCTAAGGAAAATTATAATCATGCTTCGGAACTTCAAATTGCTCTAGATTCGATTGATAAATGGGCTAACCAGTGGGAACTTTCTATTTCTGATGAAAAATGTAATGTTCTACACATTGGTAATGGAACCCACATGTACGACTACACCATACAAAGCAAACCGATCCAACAGGTTCATGTTGTCAAAGATCTTGGCGTTAGCATTAATAGCTCGTTAAAAAGCAATTCCCATTGCCAAAATATAAGCATTAAAGCATACAAAGTTATAAATATACTTTTCCACTACCTTATTAACTCTAACAAAGACACATTTTTGCGATCATATTATACTTAGGTTAGACCAATACTTGAATATGCTTCCGTAGTATGGTCTCCATTTTACCTGTATGATATTGACCTACTTGAAACAGTACAGCAATACTTTACTAGGAGACTCTAGTACAGACACCAAAGTTTCGCACTCTGTGCATAAAATGGAATGAAAATCGCTTAGATGTATGAAACCAGGGATCTACCATGGACGACCGCCCCTATTTTCAACGAGCTATGTGCGTCGATGGGTGAAGTTGTTTCCTAATGACAACTGCAGCCGCTAATTTCGTCATGTATGACACACACAATGTCTTTTTCTCACGCTTTTATTTTAAAATTTGTTAGTTTGCTCTTTATATTCTTATGTTACTTGCACAGTGCAACTGCTCTAGCCACAATAGATTGTACTGTAATCCACATTAAAAGATGCAGTCCTAATCTATGGAACCTTAATCTACAGCTTTATGATCTTCGTTTTTCATCGTGCAATTCGTAGTAAACATCAAACACTGACTAGGTGCTTAAGTACATTATATAGACATATCATCTCTGTACGATAACGGCGGTAAGAAAACATGCCAACGTTAGTATATAGCAGGTTACAGTGGAAACATTTGTGCATAGAACTTTGATTTTAAGTTGAATAGACACGTGATCTTTGTACAATAACACTGGTAACAAAGCGCGCCAACTTTAGTAGATAGGTAACATAGTAGAAACATTTGTAGATGGAAGACTGATTTTAAGCGTAGTACGCACGGCATCTGTGTACGATAACGCTGGTAAAAATACACGCAAACGTTAGCAGGTAACAGGTAACATAGTGGAAATATTTCTGCATGCAAGACTTGTTTTCGAGTGAAAATACTACCATAAACCTGTATGTTGAACATTATATGGAATAAGTTTTCTGAAAGAACCAAAGCTATCCGTGGCTAAAAACCAAATCGATTCATAGCCAAATTTTTTTCGATGGTGATAAAGCTAAAGTTGTGAATGTAAAAGATGCAAATTTTGAGATTTGATATAACTTTTACAATCAGGATCCTATCGGCTTATTAATAAAACGATTGTTCAGGCCACAGTGTAGTTTATGGGAGCGTGTTCAAGAAAAAACTTTGTGAAACGATGTATTGTTAATTAATAAACACAAATGAACTTTCTTATAAACAATACACTTTTATAGTTAGAAAGGTTTCAAGAAAATACGTTAAAGCTATAACCCACATTGTCTTCGGAGCGGCACTAATGTTATTGTGAATACAAAGTGTAATTTGATATATCCAAGTTGCAGTAATTTATTTCGAAGAATTCCCATTTTCACCGAGCTATATGTTGCTCCATTATAATACATATTATATTATTATGTTTAGCTGTGTTGTAACCAGTTGCCAGGAAAAAAGTTACGTAGGTAAAGTTAAACATAGATAACGAATTGCGCACTTGGTTTATTTTTCGTTAAAGGCTGTGAAAAATTAGAACATATAAATACTAAAAGCCTTGAGTGGTGAGATCTCCACTATCGTCAAAACTGCTTGAAAATATCATTAAATGACGTTTTTCTACAACGTCAATTGACCAAAAATGTAGTTTCTTTGAAGAGATGGCAACCAATATGTGGAATAACCAATGTTTCGACTTCGAGAAAGAATAAATATTTTGCGAGATATTGAATTTAAAATTTTGACTCAAACATGTGGAACCTAAAGTTTGCTACATCCGTAACTGCGTTCCTCCAAAGTTATAGAAGCTGCGGTCAATGTAACCTTTATGGTCACCACAGCAGTCAATGTAACTCAATATACTAAGCTTACGTCTAAGATTTCGAATAAGCTAAGGTCTTTATATGAGCCTTCTACCAAGCCAAAATTGAATGGCTAACACCCCCGAAACCCGAGCAGTAAGCTGTTCTTTTCTCTAACAATACGATGACCGCTGCAAGAGACATAATGAAAATTAGGCTATAAAAAACGATATATAGCGCAAATTGGTAAAAAACAGAGCATTTTTTGGAGGTATTGAGTGAAAACAAGGAGCTATAAATTTAAGTTCAAGAATGCATCAGCTCGCAGCGACATAAAGATCTTGATCCCTCATACGCATAGATTAAACCAGACTTTGTTGAGTTATTCGAGTTACCGAGTTTATCACAATTAAAAGTTTGTAGGCGATGCTACCACAATGCAGATCGTGAATACGTTAGGATCAAATTCAATATTGCTGTGTAATAAACGATGATAGATCGTTGTGGACAACGTTAAATGATATTGAGACTGCTGATGACAATGCATCAGCTCGCAGCGACATAAAGATCTTGATCCCTCATACGCATAGATTAAACCAGACTTTGTTGAGTTATTCGAGTTACCGAGTTTATCACAATTAAAAGTTTGTAGGCGATGCTACCACAATGCAGATCGTGAATACGTTAGGATCAAATTCAATATTGCTGTGTAATAAACGATGATAGATCGTTGTGGACAACGTTAAATGATATTGAGACTGCTGATGAGAATGCATCAGCTCGCAGCGACATAAAGATCTTGATCCCTCATACGCATAGATTAAACCAGACTTTGTTGAGTTATTCGAGTTACCGAATTCATCACAATTAAAAGTTTGTAGGCGATACTACCAGAATGCAGATCGTGAATGCGTTAGGATCAAATTCAATATTGTTGTGTAATAAACGATGATAGATCGTTGTGGACAACGTTAAATGATATGTAGACTTCAGTAAAATTTCTTTCAGAAAACGAAATACTATGGATGATGTGCGTTACCACGGAGTGCGGAGGATACTTAGCTGTTGTTCAGCCATAGTTTGCGATAATACAGTCATACCGTTGTTTGTGGCACAAACGACAGTTTGGTGTTGCCCACAACAGTTTAAGGGGGCCACTCAACCATATTTTGGAGGGACTCACATGCTAGCGCCGGCCCTGACAGCAAATGTCAGTTTATTGCGCAAAGCAGACTGATGTGGTATGCGGCGGTCATCAGTATAATATTAAAATGTCTTATTTTTCCGACCAAACGTAATTCTATTGTAATGGTAATTGCTAAAGATCGATCATGTCGTTGCTAGGTAGTATATAGGCACACATTATATTTCCGTCACAATAATCGAGACTGATGGCACAAGAAGCTGTGTAATTATATCAAAATATGATGTCAATAAAGTTTTAGCATGTTGTTATCTTTTTAATAGGTTTTGTCATGACCAATTACGCTCTGATATACCTAGTTTTCACAACTGCATCTAGAATGTGCATTGTATACTTTTATGCTGTATTGCACAGATTCATTACATTTCATTTTTGGATTAGATATTCAATAGAAAATTTAACAGGGATAATTATAGCTGATTCGTACGACCGTGTCGGGGCGAAATAAGATATGTCACCACAGATGTATTCCGGAAAATGCAAAATTGTCCAATTTGCAATGTTCAATACTAGAAATAGAATTATAACGATAAGAACAATTTTGTAGAACTAGTGAGATGGTCGAGGCCAAAAAAATTTTTTTAACCGAGCACTGTAAAAGTCATCATATTTTTTAAGCTAGTTGGTATTCTAAGAGACAAAATATAGAACACGTCACTGTAAGAATATAACCAAACCGCGATTTTATCGTTGAAATCAGGTTAAAAAGTGTTCGAGCCTCTAGAGCTGGCATTACAGGTATCTGTGAGATTCACAAATGAATGGGACAAATCGGTTTTCATAGGAGTGGGTAAAATTTTCTGCAGACCACAAGGCGCAGCATAAGCCAGAAACGAGTAAGATTGATTCTTGGCACCTGTGCAGGTCGGATATAACAGAGACAAGGTCAAGGGACAGGAACGTCCTAGAACACCTTTAGCAGCGTGCGTTCGATATATTATAAGAAGGCAGGAATTGTTCTCAGATAAAGTATTCTTATTGCAACCAACAAATACAAAACCCATCGTCAAGTGGCCAAATACACATATCGCCGCTTGAAACTGAGTATGTGCGTGTAAGGCAACAATCCTTGTACTAATAACCAAGTCCCATGTGACCCGCATAGGTTATAAATTTGAGGTACAACTAATACTGTCAAACTCGTTAAGGTGTAACTTCGATACTAAAGTCTGAAAATACAGAATATCATTTTGCCTATGATTATTACAAAATTAGGTTATGTTAGATTATATTCCGATCTGCCATCATGATTGATTTAACCTCTGCTGAGCTTCCACCGAACTAAATTAGTTATATGCCACACATCTTTTAACCAGTATAAATCTTTATGATACCTCTTAAATAGTATAGATAGTTTTTGCATTGTAATCCTTTTTATGGCCGTTAAGTTGAATACAGTCAAAACTCACGGCCGAACAAATGTTTCACGAAAAATTTTTTAATCCTATTCGCTCTCACCAGAGCAGTGGCGTAACCATACGGACAGGATGTCCGGACCGATGCCGTCAGCTTTTAGCTTACGGCGATCCGTCTAAATGGTCGATCTTTTGCTTTGTCAATCAGCTATCACGATACTAGTGCACGCTTAAAGCATGCCTCAAACCGACCCTCCACATGTCGTCTAGTGGTGAGTTGATAATTTTTTCATACACCCTCTTTTCAGCTGCTGGTCGATTGATAACATTGTTCGGACCACCCTCTTTTCAACTGGTGATCAATTGATAACTTTGTTCGGACCCTCCTCTTTTCAGCTGGTGGTGGATTGATAACTTTGTTCGGACCACCCTCTTTTCAACTGGTGGTCGATAGATAACTTTGTTCGCACCCCCTCTTTTCAACTGGTGGCTAATTGATAACTTTGTCCGGAGGCCCTCTTTTCAGCAGATGGTCGATTGATAACTTTGTTCGGACCCCTCTTTTCAACTGGTGGTCAATTGATAACTTTGTTCGGACCCTCCTCTTTTCAACTGGTGATCGACAGATAACTTTGTTCGCGCCCCCTCTTTTCAACTGGTGGCCAATTGATAACTTTGTCCGGAGGCCCTCTTTTCAGCAGATGGTCGATTGTTAACTTTGTTCGGACTTTCGCCAACTTTTCAGCTGGTGGTCACTTGATAAATTTTTCGGACCCCTCTTTTCAGCAGATGGTCGATTGATAACTTTGTTCGGACCCCTCTTTTCAACTGGTGGTCAATTGATAATTTTGTTCGCACCCCCTCTTTTCAACTGGTGGCCAATTGATAACTTCGTCCGAAGGCCCTCTTTTCAGCAGATGGTCGATTGATAACTTTGTTCGGACCCCTCTTTTCAACTGGTGGTCAATTGATAATTTTGTTCGCACCCCCTCTTTTCAACTGGTGGCCAATTGATAACTTCGTCCGAAGGCCCTCTTTTCAGCAGATGGTCGATTGATAACTTTGTTCGGACCACCCTCTTTTCAACTGGTGGTCAATTGATAACTTTGTTCGGACCCCTCTTTTCAACTGGTGGTCAATTGATAATTTTTTTCGGACCATCCTCTTTTCAGCTGGTGGTCGATTGATAACTTTGTTCGGACCACCCTCTTTTCAACTGGTGGTCAATTGATAACTTTGTTCGGAGCCCCTCTTTTCAGCCGGTGGTCAATTGATAACTTTGTTCCGACCCCACACTTTACAGCTCGTAATTTTGTCCTTGGACCAGCAAAAATAAAGATCGGAGCGCGTCGAATCTCCGTGTTTGGTAATTAGGCTATTAAGATTCTTTAAGCGTGTGCATTTTTAGCAAAGAAATAAATTAATCGGTCAATCAACAAGCGTTATAAAATTTATTAAATACAAACATAAGAACAGCTTGCTCATGATGTGATTACTACAACATATATCAGTAACGTTTTAATGCAATTTATTTAATGGAAATTTATCATATCGCATGTTTAAACTTCTTAAAAAGCCTACAGTTATTCATTAACAAAGTTAGTAAAAGTATTAACCAAATTCATCATGTGATGTGCTGCTGTACCTGTTCAGCTCACATCCCGAGTAGATGTAAGTATCCGAGCCAAATAGCCAGTGCACATGTTTTGTAATTTTTATCTCACGGTTCGGCTTTTATAAGGTGACATGTGACCACTTATCTGTTCTCGAAATGAAAATTATTTCAGTGTACAATGCGCTAATTTTACCTACGCTAGGATACCTCGGAATAATAAAATTCGAAGCAGGTCAAAGCAAGGACATACTCAATATCACGATACACTTGTGCGTACACCTAGGTTGTTTTTTTGTCAAGGCAGTTCACAATTGTAAAAGCGATGAACGCTAACAAATCTTTTAACTTTATGTACGCGTACATGATTAGTGATGCAGTGACGCGTAGGTGCTGTTCTCGGTCACTATTTTGCGATTTGGTATAGTATTTGGCTGACTGTGTACAGGTAAAAACTCGATTACCAATCGTCGGGTTTCTCGTATGATATAATACATAAATAGACTGCGAACATTGCTGTCTGATTCAGAATATTTGAAGAACGCATACATACGAGCGAAATGGACAAATATAAGCGACAAATTCCATTCGTACATCGCAGAG
>JASANE010023346.1:0-28997 GCA_030248225.1 Trileptium ribeirensis
GGAACGATTATCTTTTTCAAGCAGGTAGCTATAATATATATTTAATACACTTTTCGGTTGTGAGATATTTCAGATAAAGTACTAATTTTCTTTTGACACGTTTCGTAACTTGCCTAATCAAACTATGGTCCCCATTAGTGTTCATCCCCCTAATACCGCGGGACAGCGCTTATTGAGTTAATAAATATCAACCTCCCTAGGGTTCCTGGAATTGGGCCGAAAATAAGTGCTTTAGAAAGGGACTCTGGGCATGAAGGAAAAGCAGGTCGACTTTACTACGTGTGAGCAGCCACTGACACGTAGGCCAAAATAGGGTACGCGGAACATCCTGGATAACCCGCCGGCGGCCTGCTAAGCTAACCGGTTAATTTAGGTCAACCGTAGGTTCAACGCGGAGTCGAGGAAGTCGAGATCGTCCGGGCACTAGAAACGGTGCGGCTGGGATTCCTTGTGGCTAGAACTAGTCCTAGGACATAAAAACGCATATATAATTATTTCAATGACGGAGTTAACTCTAGGCGTACAACTCTTCGAGTTGCAACTCATGACTGCAAATAATCTATTTATCACTTAATTAAAATAGAACTCTGTTACAATTAAAAATTATGAAAACTGTTCAGTCATTATCTTATAATACATGCCCAGATGGTGCTCAGTATACTGTTGAAATTTATACATACAATATACGGAACACTATTAGGTCTAACTTCAGGTCCCGGTCTAACTTCAAGTACATTGTTCAAATAAAAAAATAGCGTGCAATGTCAGATTTCTTAAAGCGTTTGGCACCGTCCATAGTACCACTACCGCTGTGACATTTTAACTTAATTATTTTTCGCAGTAGTTGGGAATTTCTGGCCCGTGGTGCATCGGTATTTTAGTTATTCTCTGTCATAGTGGACCATATCCACTGGAATTACGGGAAAGTGTATTAACACTACGATAGCGTGCGAACCATGTCAGAAAAGTGTATCAACACAGACTGGAGTTTGCAGAAATACGGCTTAAAAGTACGCATGAGTGATTAATTTCAATATAATCTTCGCCTTGCTGAATTGGAATATTTTAAAGCGCCCGTGGTTTGTGAGATAATTGATAGTACCATAATTTAACCTCAGCTTGATTTTCGGCGGTCATATATCTTTAGCTTATGATCGCCATAAAGTTCAAATCACAGTGGCTTTTGAATGTCATACAAAAATGGAAAAGACCTTGAGAAGTGTTTCAAAGTATGGAATAAATCACGCTAGATTTAAGAACGGATAATAGGTTTCATTGTGATAGACGGCTTACGATTTCTTTTCTGAGGCGTCATTTAAGAAAAGTTGGTTAACACGATTAAATAGTCAGACCCATCATGATCGCCGACCATGCTATTAGAACGGGAGAGGATAAATTTTTCTCCTTCTCAGCCCGAAGCACCGACCCCTGACATGTCGCCCGACATCCCCATGTAGGCACCGAACCGTCGCCTCCGCCACTGATTCCCCCTGGGAGGTCGAAAGCTGACTTCGCCTCCTCAGAGGACGAGGCTACTCTCCCTGAGACCTCGTACAATGTTTCAGCAAACAGCTTAGTATTGAAATACTATGAAGCGTTGCAGAACTTTGTTTTATTATAGCGTATTTGCCATCTAACTTGAGTATATTTGACAATAGCAATGAATAATTTCTGTCGACATTTCCTGATATCCTTAATTGTCAAATTAGCTTTTCTATAAAGAAATCCAATCTAAAAACTATGCCAACTGGCGAAAAACATTTTGTCCTTATTTTCGTCATAATGCTTTATAAACTCAATTTGGTTCCTAAGAATATTTTGGACCTTAATACCATACATGTGTAATCGTTTTTATTTGAAAGATATAACTCATTAACCCTTTCACGAAGTGATTAATGTGCATTTCGTATTATATATGTTGGACGAAGATTTGCAGCGCCGGCGGACTAATCTGTATGTTTAGCTGGGAGCTCTGTATGTTAGCAACTACGCTATATAGGAGCGATTGCTCACCTCCTAAAAGAAACTTCCAGGTCGAGCGAATAAAAACGCATGTGGCCCCACAAGATACTCGATCAGCGCATCGCGTCGCAATGTACGCCGTCACAGACGCGTGATTGAATGCAGAAAGGATAAATCGACCGACAGCTTAAATTTCGATTAACTCTTTCACGCATGGATTAACATACACTTTTTATTATATTGAGCAAAGTTTTACTGCAGCGGTTGATAACGACTGATCGCTTGGCTGTGAGCCTTGTACATTAGCCACTATACTATCTAATCTAGGAGCTGTTTGCTTTTAAGGAACCTCACAAGTCAAGCGAATAGAAACGCATGTGCAAACGCACCCCCCACGTCATATTTCATTAGTTCATACTGTGAAAATGTATCCTGTCTCAATTGTGTGACTCTATGCGGAGAATGGACAAAGATGCGCGTTGCTTTAATAGGTAGTCCCGGATTTGCATTTTACGCAGATATTTGTTGTCATCCCTTCATCGTTAAACCGTACTATTACATATCAAACCACAATATGCCACAAAGGTGATTAATTCCAGGTAATTGTTTGGAATCGATGAGATAGTTTGCGAAATTTAAATGCAAAAATAGCTTAAAAATACATCTATTTACCGTACGACGCCAACATGCAACCATATCATTCTATTTTAAACCTACTCAGTCCTAAACAACTTATCTAAGAGTACGGCGAATCGCAGTTTCTGCTCTAGTGCGTCTCCAAACCGGAAAGTTTAACCGTAAGCACGCTGTGCTGGAAAATAATAATAATGGTTTTTGACAAAAGTTATCAAACTGACGCCTAAAACTTTGGCACACTATACGATATATGAAGTTTTACGTAAAACATTTTATTTTTACTGCCAAAGTGTTGTTACGTACATTAATATCAATGTATATCCGATGTGCTGAGGTGTGACCAAAATCAGAAACTTGCAAAAGCAGAAAATATGGTTGTCATTTCCGTTCAAAAGCATAATATTCATGTGCTACTATAATTATCTGACGCCCATCAGTTTATCAGTTATATTTGAGAAATAAAAATCTTGGTCAAGCTAATCTAATCGCTTCAAACATTCTTGAGACCCCTGAGTCACCAAGGCTGCTGCTGTCTTGAAAAACTACAATATATAGATATATACAGTACGTAAGGTTCTTTACCCAAATTTGGCCTATTTTGAAGAAACATCGAACATTTAGGCACCATTCAACTCAGATCAACGAGGGGCTTCAACACATTTCGATAATATTGATAACAAAAAAATTCTGTCGACTTTTTGGGTGCCGATTGTCTTCCTTTGATCCCAAAATTTGCGAGGAAGATTTTGTCTATTAATATGTATACCCTTGGAGCCATATTGTCCAACTGAGGAGATTGGTGGTAAAATCAACTTAATCGGTTCCCAAGATAAGGAGTTTGCCCCATTTATGTGAAATACCGAGCCTAAAGCTGGTGCTAAGCCTTAGCCTGAGTCTATGTCGTTAACCCGTGAGTCGATTAATCTGAAACCAATCGCCTCACCTTGTGGTTCGAATGATGTATAAAATTATATATTTATTGGCAAAAATTTTTTCGTAAAAGATCGAAAGAAAGAAATTTTTGTGTTAAAAATTGTCGAAATTATATATTTTCTAAACTGCCTCGTCGAGCTGAGTCGAATGCTGCCAAAATTTACGCGATATCTTCAAAATTGACCAATTTCAGGGTGGATGGATGCTGGGAAGGAGCCGTACGTAACAGGCTGGTGAGATCCAGCGTTGATCAACCATTCAAACAATTGTGCACTGCAGCATCTGACGCAGAAAAATGCAATTATTTATCTTCTAATCCATTTCCATCAGTCAATTACCGAGTTAGTTGGTGTAGTCATTATATCACAGCTTAGATAAATGGGTCACATTGGTTCATAAAGATCGCTGTTTATACCGCTCATAAAATAACCAGCTTACACCGTTTTACTGTTTATACCGATACTAAAACAGCCCCACATTAATGGGTCATGTCTAAAGATAGGCAGGTGGGAAAACCTCTGATGAAATTGATACATTCTAAAGTTAAGCCAACAAGTTTATGGTAGCGTTTTTGCAACAATAGCTGTATAGCTCTTACAGAGCCAGCCCACCTTGCCGCCGTACAGAAACTCTCCATTAGCGCACAATCTATTTTAGTACACAGTATACAACAGAGAAAAAATTTTATCAGAACCTACTGCATGATTCCAAAAACCACTTGACGGGCATATAGCACAGTCCCGCGAATTATTTGCATTATTTGTTGCAAACGTGTGGTGAAAAAATTAAAGGAGTAATATATGCACTCCAAACAGAGATGAGCCGATGATCGCCTTGCGTAAAGCCAGCTAGCCATTGGCATTCGACTCAACTATCTGCGTGTTTTCAAATTTGTGTTATTTTTATTATTTGTCATAACAGGTTTTTAATCTTTAAACCATAACTTGGTAAAAAAATAGCGGGCCTATTGAAGGAGTGGTAAGTATATAACAGTAGTCTTGCGTCGCACGTTGGTCCTGTTTTTTGAATGGTGATTCGGCGATAACGTTCGAGACCAAAAATTGAGAAAATAACAAATATATACCTCATGGTAAGCCGAAAATAGTTAACATTAGCATGTCTGATAACAAAGGTCTTAAGATATTGTATGTGTCACAAAGGCCGTGATGCAGAACCTGAGAAATTTTGAACAAATGACACCAGCCTAACGGCTGTGATAAAACTTGGCTGTGCAGTGCAAGTAGTACCACAAAGAGTCAAGTGATAGTTCACTCTACTAAAGAGCGGAAAGTCAATGGATTATCCTTCATAACGCACGCAGTATGTCGCGGTCGTTTTGCGTCTAACCTCCACATAGGTTTATGACCAATTGGTTTGTCATAGACATGACTATCAAACCCTATTCTATACCATGAAATTTACATTAATTTGTGGAAGCATAAAATTCACACCTCACACAGGTTCTTGGATTACCAAATGCATATCCTTACCAAGCCAGAGCCCCTAGTTCATGGTGGATCGAACATTTTTTGAAAATTTTTCGAAAAAAATTTTTTCGGTCTCCCAGGGACCTGTGAGAGGTCTAAATTTAGTGGTCCAAAAACAGGACTAATGTGTGAATTTGGTGGACTAAGAACGACGTATGGGAAATAACTTTGGTCATTTAGGAACATAGTTAGGGTATCACTACGGTGGTCTAGGAATATGGCTGGGGACTAAATTTGGTGGTCCAAAATATGGGTGTGGTAATCATGATTCATCGCCAGTTAGTATTTGACTTAAAATTAAGGTTATGAATCCAGCGATAGTACGATTTACTTTGAAATGCTCCAGGTTATTATGAAAATTCGTGAGCTAAAATGACTTTCAATGGGCCATTGAGTTATTTTAATGTAATGTTTTTGTTATTACCACAGTTTCAAAGTTATAAACTTGTCAAATAAATAATCTGTCATGCTAATAGAATCCATTTAGAGTACCATGTGTTTAATTTGTTTATAAATATAACCAATTATATAACGATTACGCGAATATACCAAATATATATATATACTCCGGTATTAAAATACCTCATTACCTATGAATTGATATACACGTGCAAAATTCACACAGAATAATGTCTGCCATTGTTTTTAAACGCCGTTACAACAGATACAGAAATGTCGCTAGGAAGCCCGATAGTACCATTTTAAACCAAATATAGTGATGCTAAAACACAGGAAATAGTATGTTATCACACAATACATACTGGAAAACATATTGGTTTATTGTGTATTTCCTTCCAGCACAGTAGAAGCGAGAAGCCAGACCCGAAATGTTGAGACGATAATGGTAAAGATAGACACACTACCAGCGCAGTTGGGGTAACGGAGTAAACTGCAACTGCGACTAGCTGCTCTTAGTGACTGTTGCTAGTTTCCAATATGAGTTTGCGAAACGTTGTTAAAATCATAGGATAGCAATAATGCAGTGACAATGCATTAACGGCAATATAGCAACCATCTTATCACACTCAGAACCGCGGGACCTTTATTTCTTCATTTAACGACAAAACTATTGAAATTGATAAATTACAACTTGCAAAAACATAATGTAATGCGTCATAATTCACACTGTTGGGTCCTTGCGCTTGCACTATTTAATGAATACCGTGGAAACGCAAATGTTATCGCATCACATATCGTATTCATCAACCAAGAAAAGCAGCCAAAGGAAAACATATTAGCGTAAGCAATATTCAGGTTGTGCCGTCAGCACATTGCACACGTAAGTAAATGATTGCGCAATGTATACGAATAATCCCATTAAGTCATGTTGGTATGTGCTAAACGTACGTTGATGTATAATTGCTGTTCGCTGCGAAGATTCTTTGGAATGCTAGGAACAAATCCGAACTACCGTGGCTAATATCCGAGCTGGAAGCCAAGCTACCTGCGTTCGACTTAGCATCGTGCAACGTTTTTTACCGTTATACAAATTGCACATTAGTGTGAATATATATGAAAAGGTTCATCAAATTTTGACAATTTTTTAGATAATTCTTCGTTCCTAATAATCAGAATTGGTACCACTATGCTTTGACCCATACTGGAAGAAATGTGTTTTGCCTGGAAGCAGTGTTATGTACCTCAGCCGACATGCCTTTTAAAGATTACACAGGTGTTATTTTCAATTATTACCGTCGCTTTTAAATAAAATGTATCAAAATTTTGTTGAGTAATTTATTTCCAAAACGGATCTTCCAGCAAAATTTTATTACAAAAAGCAGTGGTCACAAACTATGGCGTGCGTAGTTATTCTACGAAGGTTGTCTAAATCTTATGCGCCATTTACTTCAAGATGTGTGCACCTAGGGACGAATTCCGTCACAGAAACAATTCTGACCCATGTCAAAAAGGTGCATCTTCACACATCCAAATTCTCTAAAATAAATAGCCAACCTATCCTACTACGTTTGTACTGGACGAGGTGGGTTGTGTGTCAGGGATTGATAGTCGGGACGGACTACCGAAAGTACATTTCTTACGTTCAGTTTTTTCAGAGTGTGCTAAAGAGAAAATATTTAGCTTCAGAGGCAAAAAAAGGTATGCAAAGCATTACTTAAAGTAATACCCATAAATACAGGTTAAATAAATAAATGTCACTATTATGAAAATTTTTGCTTAGGCACCTTCTAAAAGCCAATCTAGTATTTACGTAAAACACGCTTCGTGTTGCATGAACGCTGTACTATTGTAACTGTAAGTATTTTGCACGAATATACAACTATATGTATCAACAATTTCCATTGTTTCATGATTTTTCATTGCCATCATATATTACTGCCTTTACAGGCGATCCCTTTACTGACAATTTTTCAGCCGCGCTTTACTATAAGCTAATGTGCTTGTAAGGCCTGGTTAGGCCCAAAAAATGTCCGATTGGCCAATTCTGTACAGCCAATCTTCGCTCTAGAGCCGTGGTAAATTATAGCAAAAAATCTAGCCCTGACGCATACATCTTAAATGATTTATTGATCTAAGCCTTTTAGCAACGGGTACTGTTAGGCTCTGTTAGCTGAACGTTGTCTGTTTATGTACTAATAACAGTAGTTTTGTGTTTTAGTTATCGAATTTTATAAGGAAAATGTATGCGCAATTTAGGCTACATAAATGCATATATGTTTAAAGGCAACCGTGAAAATGTGGATGTGTTCTGGTTTATAATTTTCGGGTGATTTTTTTCAAATTCTTCTGCGAGGCTATAGTTCAGCTAAATGGGTTTGCCTGTCTTAAGTATATAATGGAAAAGAACAATAGCTACTATTATTTTAGGTTGATGCATAGCTTCTGTTTAAAATTGCTTTTAACTTGAAAAACGATCACTGTTAGCCACAAAACAGGCAGACACATAAACGGTTCAACATTTCGCATTCGTTAAGAAGGTGATGATATCAGATTTATTTATTTGATGAAATTACGGGAATAATATTTTAAGCATGTCAGCTATTTCGGAGTTTTCGGGTCGGGACGGGTCTGCTCTTGAAAATTTGGGATCCGATCAGGCCTACGTCGATCCCTTTTGAGCCAGACCGGGCCTGACAATTTAGACCCATTCTCACCTATAGAGCCCAGGCATACTAAACTAAATTGAACATGCCGAAATGCACTTGCCCTTGGTATATATATGTACGCAATAAAATAAATGTCATCGAAAATACGGTTAGAAGGTAACGCTATGGAAATTTCATTAGAGTTTAAGAATGAATTTTTAATACATTGGAAGGAGAAAAAGCTAGCTTTCAAGTAAAGTAGTGAAAAATTTTCATAAACTTTATATTCAACTGCTTATCTATTCAACTGCTTATCTGTTCGTTATAATCAACAGTAGTACAGCGATTCTTAGTGTTTTGAAGATTTACTTTAATTAACATGTAATTCATCAAGCTATATTGCAAGCTCCGTAATCCAGAAACCGATCAAGTACGGCAAATTTATATTTCATATGTTCGTTTTCAGGTATAATCTTTTATTTATCTCCCCTTTGAAATGAGCTTTGGCCTAAAATCAGTAAGGATTTAATTGTTGCCACCTGTAAGCTGTTATTTTACCGATTTGGTTAAAAATATTAAGGCTAAAGAGACATTTGTGGTTTGTCCGTGACAGTGACATCACTCTGTAGCCGCCCCTGCCTTCAATTTTAGATCCAAGTATGTATAAGTACCACTGTTGCAAATTAACCTGTTAATGAATAGATACCTTTCGCTTAAACTTTGCGAGCAAGTTAAATTATTTACAAGAATGCATCATCGGTTTTGTTTTAAGGTCGTATAAGTTGGTACATTTTCCAGCTTGCCTTGTTAGATTCTATTATAACGCACAAAGTGGTTATGTAGCAACCACTTTAAGATACCCTATACATAAAAAGTGTCGCGGAGTTGAGAGTATTATTCTCTGAGCCGTCAGCAAAAATTTGAAATTTGGTTTAACTGAGATAATTAAATGATCATTCTCACTACGAGCTCAATGTTGTCCGGGAAGCGCAGTAACAATAATTGTCAGTCGTTTGTTGTCCCATGTTTTAACATTGCCCACTCAGCGAACTTGATATTTTATTGCTTCATGAATTGCGATACTGCATTGAATCACTTAATTTTAACAGAAAGTCTAGCATGAAAAGGGTTAGGAATTCTTTAAGCATGAGGAGCAAACCAACCCGTTCATCAGAAGCGCTGAACTTCAGCAGCGTTGACTTCAGGCTCGCAGTAAAGATTGCTAGCAATACAAGGTCGTCGGCATAGTCCAAGTCGCGGACATTAACACCTTCGATGAGAACAATTCCATTCTCCAGCTTATTAAGGCTGTTTCTGACTGCCAAATAAACCGCGTTTCACGCGTAAAGTTACTCTCATTCAGAAATAAAAATAATGGTTTGAACTTTTCACCATATTTTCAATTTTGATTTTTACGATGTTAACTTTGCTTCCAGCTCTACTCAAAACAATTGTGAAACCCACCAGCTGAAACCCGACTTCGTGTTGTAAACTGTTGTTCCTCACTTTGCTAACATCGTTAACGATTGATGACCAATCATATATTGTTCAAGTCCAAATTTACTTATGAAGTTGTAAAAATTGGTCCTCAACGAAATAATTTAACTCCGTGGATGATGTGTAAACGACATCGTACATGCGAAGTTATATAACATG
Source organism: Trileptium ribeirensis (assembly GCA_030248225.1). Classification (NCBI taxonomy): domain Eukaryota; kingdom Metazoa; phylum Nematoda; class Enoplea; order Enoplida; family Thoracostomopsidae; genus Trileptium; species Trileptium ribeirensis. The sequence continues at coordinate 9,719 of JASANE010023346.1, forward strand.
GATAAAATGTACTTTCATTTCTGTTCGTTGATGAACAAAATTTCATACAAAATTTAGAGTCCTTCAGTCTATGATTACTTCCCGCTTCGTGTGTGCAAGATCTATATTTTTTTAGTATCTCGAAGTTAGTAAACTTGACGACACTCGTCAAAGATTGGATACATTAAGGATATAGCACGAATGAATACACGCATTCACTTTATAGTCAAGGTCATGACAAATTTTTGAGACAGTCAATTGTTCTATATCCTTTTGTTCAAAAGGAAAGCTAACTTATCTACCTAGCTAAGACAGACAGAAACGGAGTACATTTGGGCAAAATCAGATCGCAACAAATGTCATGTATTTCATATAATTTTTGGACTCTACGAAGCTAAACTAAGAATAAATGTAATCAAAATTATGTTTTTCATGAGACTAAAACTACTTCGTATTGCTGTGCAAAATGTTTGAATTATCTGTGTTTAATGTCCTGAATAAACTTGTGTTCCGATGACCAATGAACAACTAGAGGTCAATACGAGGCATAGAACCTGGATACGCTCGGGTGAAAGTCGCGTTTACTAGCCATTGGGTTATTTCAGATCTATTTAAACATGCCCATGGGGGCTGCGAAGTCGCCGAAATTATAGGCGCGGAAACAACCGCACCCTCTGCCATATCCCGCCCAAGAATGCATGGCCACCCCCTCCCGAGACCTCGGACCTCGATCATGTATGGTGCTCTTGGATCCTTAAGAATCTTCGCAAAGCGAGCGAACAGTAACCAGCGTACAATCGTGCAGTCTAATTCTGGTAGTACAGCGCTTCAAAATGCGTTGACTGTTGAGTAACTGCAGGCGTTAAATGTTTACCAAGTAACATTCGCATAGAACATGCGTTCGGCTGCTCTACTCTATCAGGTCGCATTTCCGAATCATTTTGTTCAGCTAAGATGAAACCACATTTGTAATAGTTGACACAGTACTTTCGGACGACCCGCTACGATTGGTACTTGAAATGTGTTTGACACAAAGGCTTGCCCAGCTAACCTTATTTACCGGTTGATAGAGTAAAAGTGCGAAGGTTAAGAAACAAAAACCAAATATATCGATTCCAGTACTCATTCCTACAATTGTTTTGCTCATTCCATTAATATTGTAGAGAAGGCATTGAGGCGGCGGTCCGTCTGGAACGGGATTGCTCATGACCAAACACCATTTATCGAATACAACGCCGAAAACAATCGGGCCAGGAATTACGCCAAGCACCTTGAAAAACACTTGCCCAATGCCTTGTCCGAGTGTTCGGGATTTGAACGGAATTGTTCGAAGCAACGTTTGTGTCATTGGTGATATCTGAATTCCTAAAATGAACTATGTATGCCAAGTTATATGTATGCAATTACTCAATGTAAAAGCTATAGCAGTAACTTTAATTCAAGCTACAACAGTTAGCATTAATTTAAAGATCCTATTATTAATGTTTTAATGTACATATATACTTTTAGTAATTTATATATACAATGAACGTTACGTATCCTGTACAACGTTATTGTAATTCAGGTTATTTCATTTGCAATTACTATGACATGAATGTTTTAGTCCAAAATTTATATCAACCCATGTATTAAGAGTTTCTTATAAAACAGCAATGGATCCTGAGGTGTCAACCGCTAGTTATTGAGTTTGGATCCCTTCCGCTTTTGATTTTTATCCGTTTCTAAAAATATGTATGTTGAAATGCATTTAACATGGTGTACACCCTTATACCCTAGAGATATAATAACTCCAAAACCACACATCTACCATGTCTAGGAAAACGCTAAAACAAAATAAATATACTTATATCGAATCACAATAATGTTCATACATTCAATTACATTCTTTTCAATTTCAGATTGGCTCATCCTGGAAATGTCATACAGAGCAAAATTTTCTCCTGCTAATAAAGTTAAGGCGTAGTTGTTTCAAAGCACATGATTTCGAAATATCCGTTTGAAAATGTAAATAATAACTTCATCAATTATCCGTCTAGATGAAGCTGGGTGCAGCAATTCAGTCCAAATTTCACAGGTATTCTCCTGGCACACATGCAATGTTTGATAAAATAATATATTAAAACTAAGGTGTTCTTTTTCCTAACCATATAACTTACGGCCCCGTAGGGTGACATGAACAACATATTGTTAACCAGTGTCGCAGATAAACTATAATTCGGAGCTTAACTATTCCCAACTACCATTGGGCCTTTAGTGCATTAAATTCGACATAGTACGTAAAGTCTGTAATAAACCACAGCTTTATGGAAAAGGAGAATAACACGTAACAGAATTTATAGTATTTTGGTCCCTAGTTGTGCCTGTTTGGCTATGTTCAACCTAAAGGCTAGACAACGACGGGTCTAAAGCTATGTCGACCATTCATTTATGAATTATATCACGTAGCAATTAATAAATGTTTTTATTTGATAGTTAAGCTTTAGGATTTGGAATTGAGCATGTTTGATTTTTTATATTAAAAGTAAAGCCCATTTCACAGTTGTTGGGAATTCGACGACTAAGTCGTTTAGCATGTAGAATGATAAAGCATAGTATACCTTGAAAAAAGCTGCTAATGACTAGCAAACAAAACACAACTGCTTTCTTCGTCAGACATGATGCGGTGGTGGCGCACAAGCCACTGTGTACTACGTTACTGACGTCGGTATTGTTGCTTTGTCGTTGCTCCACGCAGTCGCAATTGTAAAATCCACTTGAGTTTCCAAAACTACATCCAGCGTAACAAGGAGACGTGAATAGCTTCCGGCTAGATTCGTGACAGTAAACGTTGTCCGCTGTGATGCCTTTTTGACCATTATTCTAACATGCAAAAATGACTTTATGTCAATAGAAGACTGTGCCGTATTCATATTGCTAAGTGTACTGTGCTTTTGTATTCTACCTCTATGCAAATATTGCTTAGTTCACAGATGCGCATAAGAAGATAGCTAGAGCTACCTTACCTAATGCTTTAACCTCCACATTGAAGCCAAATTTATGCTTCCTCCATCCACTGCCCCCCCCATTACTTCGAGCCGAACGTATGCACAAAATTTCGTGAAATTCGATGCAATATGGGAAAAATATATATGGTACGAATTAGCACAAAAGAGCAACAATTGGAGATAGTTATAGCAAAAATTGTGTAAAATTAGCAAAGAAACAAGGAAATTACCAAAATTTGCGCAAACCTGCGGACAATTATGAGTCTCTAAAATATCAGGAACCTTCGCATCCCCCATCCCGCGGAAGTAAAATCTGCCTGCAACAATGTAAGCTTAAAGTCGACTTTTCTAGCGTATCTGTGGCTTAGTTAAGGCGTGTTCACACGCTCAAAGTTTTTGCTCAAATTTTGAGGTCAAAATTTGAGCTCAAAGTTTGATCAAAACTTGACGGTGGTTTTTAAAAAATGAGACCAAAATTTGAGCTCAAACATTTTCAGGTAATACGTCTCGTCCATGATTAGCTACACGAATATTCTTGAAAGGTTTAAACACTGCCCACACGTTCTACCTTGCAAAAAAAGAAAAACGCTTTGAAATTTTGATCAAAATTTGAGCTAAATGTTTTAGCGTGTGAACACGCCTTTAATCCCACGCTTACACCGTGTAGATGTCATAGGTGGCTGAGTAAATTAATCAAGTTAAAAGTGTGACTTATATAAACACCGGGACAACGACGGTATTTATAGTTCGGCAGTTTTAGGCTCTATAGGTCATGACACTGCACTACATTATGAAAGAAAACGCTAGATTAGCCACAGTACGCACATTTATGATGATAAATTAGCATTCATTGATTTCGCGCATATATATATCCAGGGATATTCTATCTCTTAACCTAATGTTATCTTCAACTGTTGGAAATACATGCTGAATCTCATGCAAGTACTGAGTACCATGATTATTTCATACAAAACTATGAGTCGTAGTGTCGCATCCCGCTGTGGAGCATAATCAAAATCGCTTTAGCGTTACACCTAAAGTGCAGTCTATTCTGCTAACATCTACAACCGTTACAGTCGATGCAGTGATTGCTACAGAAGTAAGCTTGGTTGTATTTAACTGCGTTGAAAATTATAGGATCAGATCATGTCAGATTATTACCAGAAGATGCCACTACAACTATTAAATAGCCTCGTTATACTTGATTATTTCATTGTACAAAATATATAAGCATCTTAAAAAAGTGGTATTTGCTTCAATTTATCTCACGCGGTACAATGGTGATACTGAACTGCCTTCGACGGACTATCCATGTCCTCCGTATAATTGTGTTAACCAGTAGAGACACGGAGCGATAATGATGACTGTGATTACATACTACGAAAATCCTGTATTTGATGTCAGTTATATTACACCGGCAAATATAACTATTGTGTATTTTATTACAATGCATGTTGCACAATCCATGCCGATTCCCGCTGCTTCTGAAACGAATTCTCTATTTTGCAATAACAACGCGTGGTAATGTACATGGCGTGAAGGGCTCAGCTTCTAGTGATGATATTTACGTTAAGCATGACCAATCGTAATAATTGAAATTCATGCCCGTGTTTAACAAGAAGCAACGAAAATTTCGTCAAACTTTTGGTGCAAAGAAGTTTCAAAAACAAATGGGTGTATTTATAATATTTCATGCATTGTTAACCAGGAGCTGTTAAATTTCGCTATTTCTCGCACTTGAGTTTACAACCTGATGCTACCAAATTTTTATTTTATAAACCGTCTATTGTGCATTGGATACATCTACCGCCATGACGCACTGAACTGTACCCAATCGCCTAAAAATTTGAAACCTAGTATTTGAATGCAATAAATTAATAATTGCAGATGAAATTTAGACATCAAGATGTGAAATTGGTCCCGTAGATCAAAACTGTATTGTCACCGCTAGAATTACCAATAAATTGTAGCTGTTCAATTATCTAGCCTCGTTAAAAATCGATGGCTACATTTGATAAGTTTGAAACATTGGCGTTTAAAATACATATTTACTAAGTGTTCATACTGTAGTTGTAGGTATCGGCGTTTGGTAGTTTAACTGGCTGCGCAGCAAGCGAAACAATTAGACATTTTGTTATGATACGTGCCGATAAATTACTCTTGTCCGTCTCTCTATCGATCCGTTCATCCGTGTTCCCAGCCAGTATTTTCTAGACATCCCAGTAACAAATGAACATATTCAGACTGCGCTAGGTATCAGTTGGTTACCTCAGTCTGATTCCAGTCTGGCTAAGAACAAGCAAGCATTTATTATGATATGTGCCGATAAAATTACTATTGCCCGTCTGCCTATAGATCCGTTCATTAAGGCAGCCGGCAGGTATTTTCTAACAAATCAACATATTCAGGCTGCGCTAGGTATCGCTTGTTTCCCGAAATTTATTTCCCACCTGAGTATGAACCAAGCAAGCATTTGTTAGCATACGTACAGACAAATTCTTCCGTGCCCGTGTGTGCTTCGGTCCGTTCATCTGGCCGGTCGGTCAGTTTTTCTAAAATTCTCAGGAATAAATGAAGATATCCTGGCATAAGTCTAATATCGGGGCCCAAGAAATGAAAAAAATTTTTTGCTCCGATTTGCCTAAAATTTTGCATACGGGGGTTTTCCAGTATGGGGAATTCATTTTTGACACTTTTAGCGAAAAAAAATTTTTTGACCAAAAAAATTTTTTTTGACCCAAAAAATTTTGAAAAAAATTTTTTTTGCCGAAATTCACCCAAAACCATTTTTTGATGCCAACAGAAAAATCAACATATTCAACTTACTTTTTGGATTTGATGCAGTGCAGCTTGGTGAGCGCAACTAAGCAGCATCTCTTAAATTTCGTCGAGAGTCTTTATATTTTCTCACGCTTGCTATCTGGCTTTGTAATTGCCTCGTCTTCTCACATTTCGTTTACTTTTTCTCACGCTAGCTAATTTTGTAACACTTTCATCGTTTACCGCCTGCTTAGTTTTTGTTTGGATCCGAATGCTTTTTGGAAATGGATGTTTTTGAGATAACAGAACAGCTAAGGGACGAACGAGCTGCCGTTGCATTTTTGCAGCGGCATAACATCATACACACTCAAGTAGAGTGTCCGGTTTGTGCACGTGAAATGACCATGACACGGGATGCCTGTGTGGCTGGTTTCAAGTGGCGTTGCCCCCAAAAGCATGCCAAGCAAAGTATTTTGACCAACAGTTACTTCGCAACCACCAGATTGCCGCCAAAGAAGGTCGTCATGCTGATCTACTTCTGGGCCGCGGAGGTCAAATACAAGCAGATTGAATTCCTCGTAAACGTGGCGCACAATACGGTTATTGATTACATGCAGTACCTCCGTGATATCTGTAGCTGGAAGCTTTTGCAAGATCCAGTTCGCCTTGGCGGTCCCGGGGCTGTCTGCCAAATAGACGAGAGCGTCATGGTCAAACGGAAATACAACCGCGGCAGACTGCAGCGTGAACGATGGGTCTTCGGCATATATGATGTCCTTGTAAAGGAGGAGGGACGCCCGAATTCCAGCTCTATGTTCGCAAAGTGTATTATGAAGAAGGACTCTCGACGAAATTTAAGAGATGCTGCTTAGTTGCGCTCACCAAGCTGCACTGCATCAAATCCAAAAAGTAAGTTGAATATGTTGATTTTTCTGTTGGCATCAAAAAATGGTTTTGGGTGAATTTCGGCAAAAAAAATTTTTTTCAAAATTTTTTGGGTCAAAAAATTTTTTTTCGCTAAAAGTGTCAAAAATGAATTCCCCATACTGGAAAACCCCCGTATGCAAAATTTTAGGCAAATCGGAGCAAAAAATTTTTTTCATTTCTTGGGCCCCGATATTAGACTTATGCCGATATCCTGACTGTACTAGGTATCGTCGGTTTACAGAAGCTAAAGCCAAACTGTCTACTCAACGGTTAAAGACCAAACATTTATTACTTACTGATTAATTAACCGTGCACGCCTCCCTCGGACTTGGCCGACCATATCCAACTCGTAATAAAAATTACCAGCGGCAAACGAACTAGTTAAAATGAAATTATCAACTAATATCTCACCCGTCCGAAAAAGCCTTGCTATAGTTTTGAATTTCGGTCAAGTGGTAATACATTATTCCGAGTCATGGCAGATGTTAATTATGGTGATTCACACTCATTCTGTACACTGCTATAAAGCAAGTTTTGGAAATCTACATGAACACCGATGTCAAGACGAAGACATATATTTATATCGCACTAAACTTCGGAGTTGATTCTAAGCCAATTCTGTAGCACATTTTATACTGCTATGGAGCAGTTCACTAAAAAGAACATACCTTAATGTTGTAATAGACAAATGTAGTTATTTCAAAAACGGATATTTGTTTTAATTTTAATTCTTTAATCCTTATGACAAAATTATGTCATTGAAAATTATAAACCAAATTTGCCAAACTTTACACTAGTAATGTAGGTAACAGTTTTATAAAGCGTTATAGCGCAGGTGAGAATATGCAATAATAAAATTTAAATGCTTACATGCGGTCGATTGTAACATGGACATAATGACTGATCACAGGACTGGCTGCTAAAACGGTTTCTGACCTGATTCAATTCGGGCATTATCATTGACGACTGTTGTAATGATGCCATGGAATCATAATCCGCACGAACGAGCTCACCGCGATCACAGTATAACAAGAGGCCAAAATTAGCAACAAATGGAACGACAGCAGTGCAAATGACGACCAACAACAAGCCACGAACGTCTAATATTTTGAAGCGTTTGAGCAAACCAGCCCCAGCAAAGCCGCCCAGCGTGACTGGTAGAATTATGACTAAAGCAGTCACAAATGCTGATTGGCCTGGTTGAATTCCGAATGAATGTTGCATGTAGAATGAAATGAATGTCATCATGCCTGAAATGTACATTTTTAAACAATAAAACAAATAGCTGAACAAAAAATAGCTTCAACAATACACAGCAAACTAAATGCTCCGCTAATACCACTGGCAAAGCTTAGAATTTCAACCGGACGCCCGGCCAGACTCGGAGCAAATTTGTTCGAAGCGAGCTTCTAACTTCAACTTTCGGACCAAGACACAATGTCTCAAGCCGACTTGAGTCGAACTTCGATAAAAAACCTGGAGCTGGCAGGGATGGTACGTAACGTTCCGTACTTGGACATTTTTCCGACATATCTACCCCAATGTATTCATAGGGGTAGATCCTATCATTGCAATACGTTTGCTTTTCAACGTAATATATATTTATATTTTTATCTTTTTTAAGAAATATCTTTATATTATACTACGTATATTTTTCTGGTTATTTAGCATATCCATGGGCAAAATAAATAAATCGATTTATTGATATGTCAATATTAATTGCTGCGAATCAATCTATTATTGCTGTATACAAATTGGCAATTTCAACCTTAGAAATGATTTTTTTATAGTTGGTGTGTTGTATATAACCATACCTATGATGACCAAAACTTCCTATTTGCTTTAGAACTAGCGCTTTCTCAGCACTTCTGGTGTCAACCTCTATCAAAATTTATAACCTCTAAATTCACTAAACAAAAGCTCCACTTTCCCAAAATGCAACAAGAGACCTCTTTATCAGGGTATTACCCCGGAAGAAAAGAAGAAAATGCTGACCAGCATAGTCCGGCAGCCGCAGTTAATATGAAACATATCTTTGTAATTAAACATAAAAATCCCACCCTTAAGTTGGAGCGTGTTTTAGAGTCTTGGGTTTAGGGGTGCTACGGTTGAAACTCCTATGCGGGTTTACTATCTAAACTACGAATTGCTGCTATGTTAAGATCAATTCAGAAGGTGATTTCACTCTGCGATGGGTTAAACTAACAGGCTCGATTCTGCCAACTTAAACTTAAGTAAAAGTTAAAATCGATATGGTCAAAATTGTATGAGTTGTGCATGTTCAGCAGAATCGCCATCTTGAATTTTGTAGCTTCGGATTCCATTTCACATTAACAAACACTCCACTGAATGTTCCATACTCCAGACACATATTCAATAGGAATAGGGCAAGCATAAACTGTGATTGGCGTTCGCTCACTGCTGCTAGTCTCGAAGATTTAAAGCAGCTTGAGTATTAGCGCTAATTCGAATTAACTTGCATCCTTGCCTGGGACTACCTCAAATATGTGTCTGATTTCAAGATATCTGTAAAACGCTGAAAATTTTTATCACCACATTCCCAACCTATAACCCAGATAGTGCAAACTAGCTGCAGTATATATACCGAGCCTTTAATTTATTTCCACAATCGGACCTGAGGCAGCAGCGTATAATCGCTACCTATTTTAATTAAACTGATACGGTGCGGCATTTATGCTATTGAAACGTATGAAATTTAATATTTACTACATCCTTGCAATTATAGGACACTCCCAGGAACACTGACACTGTTATCGAAAGCTAGAAAATTTGCCCGACAACATGGGCACGATCATAATTTCGTGGTGCATAACGTAGATTTGGTGCGATTAAGGTGGTCTAGGAATATGAGGAAAATCTATATCGGTGGTATAAGTACATTTTACATGCACGGGGTCCGAAGTTCAATAGCTGAGATACCGGTGTCAGGGGTGGAGGCCTGCCCAGTGGGATCAACCGGTCGGCAGGGGGTGGGAGATGGGCACATGGGGTATATACTTTCGATATTTTTTGGACTCAAAATTTTTCTTGTTCCAATTTCATCCAATTTTTGCTAATTTTCTCCAAATTTTTGCCAATTTTTTCAATGTTTATTAGATTTTCATGCCATTTTATTCATTTTGCAAAAAATTTTCCGCGGGGTATCGGCGCAAGGGAGGTGGGGTTGCGGTGCGGAATTTCAAAAGGCATGACGCTGCCTTCGGGTGGGGGGCTTGGAGCGGCAACGCCTCGAGAAATACGAGCCTCAAAGGAGATAATCACCCTCTCCCTTTTGAGCATGTATGAAGTACATATGTGGGCTGGGCCATGTGTATGACAATGATCTCAAAGATATTCGTAGAGTAGGTAAAGTTTATGACATCGATTGTGACGTGCTGCCTCCGTAAACTTAGCAAACCTAGTATCACAGCCGTCAGTGATTGTAATATTGTCCACTCTTCGGATGAGTACCTAATCTTTAACTTTATCGTCCTGCGGTGTCATCTATTAACGTTGTTAGTGTTTCATTCTGTTTTGCGGGACTGGCCTCCAAAACAAAGTATTTTTCAAGTCTTATTATTTTGTTGCGAAAGTTAATTGCCGAAGGCGAGAATGTGATTAGCATTTCATTACATCTATTTGTACATCAAATTCAACTTGTATTTCCGAGCATTTCGAATCTAGCTGACAGAAATTGTTATGCAGCAAAGCCGAGCGGGATGTCCAAAGTTTCGTGCCGAGTCGATTGCTCATGGAGGCAGCCCGCGCTGAGCCGATCCAGCTATATATAAATTCGAGCCGACCCGAGAAAAGCTTGAAAATTTCGGCACGTTTGTTTGTTTTCACCTCTAACCACTGGGTATAAAGCGTCAATTATTTCCAAATACCGTTGACCCTTAGTTCGCTAAATCTGCTTACGACCTTTTATAATTAAACCAACAGCTTTATTGGAAAAAAACAACCGTTACTAGCATTTTGTAGCAAACCTAGCCATCTGGCTGTGCCTTTGAATACTTTTGGATATCTCCACGCTAAATGTTTTGCCGACGAAGGCCCAAAAGAATTTTTATATCTCATAGCGGTTAATAAAGACTGTCTTTATGCATAGCTAGGCGTGAGCACCTACTATTAAGCTTTAGTTTTTGCGGTTTCTTGTGTGATTTTTCAAACAACATTAAGTAAAGTCCAACTTTCACGGCAAACGGGAATTCGTCGATCGAGGAACATCTGTATCAAATTAACATTTTTACACCGTATAAGAATCCCAAATACCACTTAGTCTTGGTGCACTAAATTGGCTAAAATACGCTATTTTCAATTAACCCACCAGCTATACAGAAAACAAGATAAAATAACAGATAAAGTAAATTGAAACGTATAGCTTCAAATTATAGTTTTGCAATTGTTCCTTTTACTGCTTTGGGTATGTCCAAATCAAAATTTTGACGCCTATAGTCTTACTATGGTCTTACTGATGTTTTAAATTTGAGTTCCTTCATGAGCATATTTTTGGTTTTATTTTACATGACTAGAATAGCGTAGGCTTTGTGACTGTTTTAGTTTTACTCTTTTACCTTTGTTTTTTACAAGTTTTGATAAATAAAGTCTAGTTCTCATGGTATATATAGTTCACAATTCTGTCGACCAATCCGCTACGGTATGAAACTTAACCCTTTTCCCAATTCCATTGCGATTAGTCCGCAAAATTCGGGACAATACGCCATTTTGTATAAATCAATATCTTAACATATAGAAAAATAATAATTTGTGACAAATGTACGTTTCTCTAGTTATGCCTTTTGGTATTTATGGCAATGTTCAAGGCAAATGAATGATGCGAACAGTCGAAATATAGTTTTGCCTTTATCTGTTTTGAAAGCATACCTTCGCTGACTTCACACAAATAGAGCCAGGGGCGTGGCAAGGGAACAGCCCCCGATTTTCGTGAAAAAAATAACTGATGGGTTATACCAAAATGATTGTAGACGACCGCCACATTTTTTACAGGCCCAACTTTGAAGAGCTAATAGGCGTTATGCGATACCCATGAACGGATGTTTTTATATAATAGAAATTAGGTTCTCGCAAATTTTTCTCTTTTTTGCTTAGATTAATTTTCATTATGGTGAGTAATTCGGAACTCGCCAAACGAAACAATTAGGCCAAAGATAGGTGATATGAATAGTAAATTCGGAATTGTATACCTAGCGACTTAAATGAATTAATATTACTCCACAACTGTCCTCTACAGTGCATATATGCACAAATTTTGTCTTTGTAATGATATAACGTATTTCCACTCAGGATTACCTGGGCCAATGTGTGCGTAGCTTTTTGAACCTTCTGTATCTTCATTGCGGTTGTTTTCGTGTAACATCATATATGGTTGAAACCGCTAGCGCGCTCGTGCCTTTTGGTGTTGTGTATATACCATATACGCTGACGCTCTGAAGTATCAGCGTGTGGAGGTGGGGGTAGCCGGGTTGGCCGGGGGTGGAGGGAGGTGCCCCAGGAGTGCTGAAAAATATGACGACCTCCCTCCTCCCCCACTCCCTGAGAACCTCCTTCATTTTTGCAAATGCTACCTCAATTTTGTCAATTTCGCTCAATTTTTGCTCATATTTCCCCAGATTTATTGCTCCACGGCGAAGGGTGTGCGAAACCGCAGGAGAGCTCGAGGCCTCTGGGTGTACCCGCTGCATCGGCATAATTTTATTTTACACACATCAGTCCAATGTGTGTTCCAAACATTTTTCGACACACCGTATTTAGTTTTATCAATACATCCGTTAGCCGAAATATATAGTCAAGTCTGCAGGCCATAAACAATCGTACACTTTGATAAAAACCGGATAGAAATGATATAACAACTCAATAACTCAATTAGTAAAAATAAAAAACACAAACTGAAAATTTGCAATGTATAGTAGATTCAAACTTAAGCCCTTAAAGTGCTGCAGTTATCTTCAAAAATTTCCCAAGTGGTAAAGTAATATGAATGTTTATGATGTTATATATATTTTCATGATTATGATGGTAAGTCAAGTACCTGAACATATCTTGGATGCCACTTAAAAACAAAATATCCAAAATTATTATTACCTAAAATTCTTAACTCACCTGCTATCATGAAGAATGCCATCGATGTTCTTAAATTTAGCAGGACAAATACTGGATTTCGCAGCAGTTCCAGCGTCATTCGTGGCATATCCTTCAACACCAACTTTTCCTTTTGACCAGCAAGTACGGTTTTGTCCTGTCCGTTTGCTACATTTTGGGAAAAGCTAAGCTCGAGTTCTGCGTGTCCGACGCCGCCACCTTTGTGAGCTAGATCTTTGTCTTTTGCACGTCTTGAGACTTTTTCTGGAAACTCTTTTGGAAATCCAAGCATAACTGGGGCAAGTAAACAACCAAATGCGGCCACTACCAAAAAACCAAGCCACCATGCTCCATAAAACGTATTAGACTTTGCGGTTTCAGCTATTTCTTCCTGCGATAGCCTGTAAAATTCGCCATGCAACGATAACGAAGCGCCGGCAATTAAGAAGCCAACTATTGCTGCAAGCGGAGGGAAAACATTCAGTATTGCCAGATAAACTGGTGAACTAGACTGTGTAACGTTTTCGTCTATATATGGAATTGTAAGTGTAACTATATTCGCATTTGCAATGGAAGCTATTGACTGTGCAATAATGAGTAACCAAAAAGCAGACGATTCCCATATTGACTTGGTTGTTTCACTGCCGTCCGACGAGGCATTGAAACTTCCGTTATACGATTTACTAATGCTATTTCTGTTAACATGGTCCATGTCATTTGTACATAGTTCGGAATTCGTGTAAGAATCGGTTATGTTTTTAGCCTGACTATTTCCTTTAACAAACCATTGAGGCGAAGAAAACATAAATGATCCCAGGGCAGAAATTAGAATTCCGGTCCCGATAAAACGAGATTTGCTGCCACGTTCGCCAAAGTGAACTACTGCCCATAAAACAGTCAACGATATAACGTCGTACATGCTCGCTAGAATACCCATGCTTGAATTAGTGAATCCGTAACGAAGTGAAAGTGTACTAAATGCTGCAGGTAATACCCCGATGCTCGCTGATGAACAAGCTATAACCGAGGCGCAGCTAACAGCTAAAAGCCATTTAGTTGTATTAAAGCGCTGCAGAAGCTCTGGACGAAAGTTAAACCATCCATATCTGTTTGTTTTCAAAGAGGGCAGTATCTGATCTGGTGTCATCTTTAGACGGTAGCAAAGATAATCCACAAATATATATTAAGTCAACTATTTATTTTAAATGCAGACAACTTTTGAACCAGTTTTTGGGAGTAGGTCGGACCACCCCCAATTTATGGGGGGTCGGTTTATAAGCAGCTGCTGGTTCAATCGACCCGCCAGAAATTGGGGGTCGTCCGACTTACCGCCCCCCCACAAAAAATTGGGGAGGGGGTGGGTCCGAGTTACCCTTCTAGAAACTGGGGGTCAGTGCACCTCGAATCCCCAAAAACTGGTGGGGTCAATCCGAAAACGCCCGCATCATCAAACACGGGCTTACGTGTGAGTGCAGGGAAGTGGCATACTCTTCCCTAATGCATTCTAGATAATACCATAAGTGCATTAGGGAAGAGTGTGACACTTCCCTGCACTTACATGCTAGCCCGTGTTTAATGATACATGCGTTTTCGGCCTGACACCCCCTCGAAACTGGGTGGAGTCAGGCCGGAAACGCCCGTATCATCAAACACGAGCAAACATTAGAGTGCCGGGAAGTGTCATACTCTTCCCTAAAGCACTCTTGATAATAGCAATATGTATGAAAGATGAATTATATATAGTTAGTCGCATATATAACAGATAATAATAATAATAAATATCAAACAAATTGACGACAGTATAGTAATTGAAATTTCTCGCATTTCGACAATATCGTTATATTGCGACACCATATGGCTGCAGCTGTATAAATAGCAGTTTTCAAACCAATTTTTCATGGCTAAATAGTTGAATAAACATGAAGTAAATATAATATAAACCTGTTATACACAGAATCGAGATCAAAACCAAAACTTGAAATACTTCTAAGTTTTGGCAACGGTTCTCAAAGTAATGACGTTCTGTCAAGTGTGCCCTAACTAATCGCCATGCTGCAATAATTCCATTATAACTCACGAGTGAGTTATACAAATTGAAAACTTAGCGATCTCTTTCAACTCGACAATAGCATAAAAATAAAGCCTATATTGCTGGGTATTATCTCATAACTACAGAGAGTAATTGATTGCTCCTAAGCCACCGGTGGGTTATATGTCCATGAATTTGTAACAGCATAGCCCACCGGTGGGTAAATAAAAAAAAGTTTGTCCAAAAATATGTTTATTCTTAACGCATTGGAATGGACACACGAACGATGTTCAGATTAAAACGACTTGGATCTCTGCACTAAAAGTTATATGTATATACAGATACAACCAGTTAAATAAAACATGATGCTGAATGATCTATATATATTATGTCAAAGCATACAACTTCAATTTGTTGGTAAAACTTTACAGAAACTGCGCTGTGGCAGAACAGATAAATTTTCTGTTCCTAAATTCAGAATTTTTTATCTCTAATGAATCTTCATTACGCAAAACTATGATTAAATCAAAATAAAAAATGAAAAAACGTCCAAAAATAAAATATAGAATGACAGTCCAATTATTCTCAAACAGTTTAATTTTCCGATGTAGATCATAAGTGTCGAATGTCTGCCAGTGTATGGGGCAGATGTTACATGCGAAGGTATGCAAAGAATGCCGCAGGCCCCGGACTCATCGGCGCCCAAACCGTAGCAAGCCTCTCCCCCCACCGCCGACCGGCTAACCTCCCCTGAAAGGAGGCCGAAATCTGCTTCCCTCGCCCGAGGGTCTGGCTACCCCTGGAACCTCGAAACTTGCGCATGTATGCTTACAATGCAGGGGCGTCGTGTAAAAATTTAGCTGGGAGGCATCAACCAATTACGTGAAGGGGGTCGACTCAATAGATCGATCTAACGGTTCCAAGTTGAAAATTTTTACTAGTTGTAAACTGGGTTGGGGGTTGGGACCAACAGAAGCTGGGGGCGCGACCACAATGCTATAAATGGAAGATCTCATTGTAACCCTATTTTTAACATTACATGAAATCGAAAACAACTGAAAAAACCCGCAAAATATATGCAGTGCTTGTTTCTTCTGTAGTAACTGGATATCTTGTCTTGTCAGCTATAACTACGGCAAACATTAAAGTTACAAAGGCGCTCCAAATATAGAGCTTTGACAAACCTCTTTGTTTTTGAACAATTATTACGTTTCTTTTATCAAAATCTCATTTTATGCTTACATAATGCCCTTCGAGTTCAATTCCAGTCGCCATCAAAGAAAACACTTCACATCATTTCAGCGCTAAAATCATACAAGTTTTATAGCACCGTTTAATAGCATTTTCGCATAATAAAAATCAACACTGTAATGCTGCCAATATCGGAATTTACAAACATTTGTTGCAGGAATTAAACAAAGCAGTATGTTGTTATTTCGTATAGCAGCTATACAACTGTGTCTTAGGGACTCTGCTAATTAGGCAAAGCCACGCCTCCCCAGAGCTAGATTTACCGAATTCCCCATCTCGTTGATAAAACTAGAAGGTTGGTCAACCAGAAGAGAGCAGTGTCACTACGAGCAACCGACGGTTATAGTCATAGATACGTTCGAACGAATCAACTCATCATTTTTGCCAGGCTCAAAACCTTTATATTAGGTAATTTAATAAATTACAGCATTAGATTGAAATCCCACAAAAGCATGCACAGATCAAACGAGGTCCCAGGACATACAGTATCATGCCCAAGATGGTATATTGGTCACAGATACATTAATGAATCATCTCATCGTTTTGGCATCATCGAAAGCCGTTATAACCGCAAATGCGACAAATTATAATATTTAGTTAAAAATCACATAATCATGTACGGCTCAATGGGGTGGCCTCATGGGCCCCGTACCATTATAAAAAGCCTACATCGGCCACAGGTACACTCTAATAAATCATTTCATCTTTCACATCACCCTCGAAAACCTTAATATCCATAAATTCAACAAAATATAACAGGTTGAAAATGAAAGAATCATGTATGGCTTAAAAGGGGTCACAGATGATACAGTAAGTACCATTTCAAACTGGGCAGGCCGGTCACAGATTCGTTAAAATAGATCATTGCATTGTTTTTAGTGACCTCAAAAACCATTACAGTGACCATTATAATGTTTATTAACAATTATCTCTATTATTAATCAAATAATCAAACCTTCCACAAACATTTCAAACCTTCGACAAACGCTTAGCTTTTTATACTTACACTACCGTCTAATTTTTTCGCTAAACTGGGGTCAACGGTGATGCCTTTGAGCTAGTCCAAGCGTAAACTTTTATCGAAGTATGTAGATCTAAGCATGATCCTTAGCTTAAGCTTTAACATTGCAATTCTTCGTGTGCCTAGACTTTATACATATATAACTGAACAACTCTAAGATTTTTCACGCATATATGCGGAGCGAATAAAACAACTGAACTTGTGAAACAGCTTATGTAGTAAAGGCTGTATATTAAAATGCCTGAAAACAGCTATGTTACACACCAGTTGTATCATAGCCAACAGTGCGATCAAAGATTTAATCGACCGGTCGTGTTGTTTTTACTTGCTTAAATCTTTTAAATTAGAGGTGAGAAGCAGCCGAATTTTCAAGCTCTGACTAGACTCGGCTCATCCTGAACCATGTCCATCTCAGCCATGCTCTCACAGACAGATCTTAGGCTCTGACTAATCACGGCTCATCATGAACCATACCCGGCTCGGATCTTCCGATGAAAAGCGGGGCTCGGCTTGGCTCTTAGGCTCTTAATATTAGTAGTTTAGTAATAATAGAGAGAGTATAATGCAACATAGAAACCAATGAAGGAACTATATATAGTCGCTATTAAAGCATGTAAGATGAGAACCGATGCAATTCTTGTTGTTATGCAGCATTCACAGAAAAATGCGTGCAAAAACCGGGCAGTTTTGTCTGTTACAGCCGTCCGTAAGGCACAAAAATCTCTTAGCGCTGGCTGTATAATATTTTAGTTTCATACAAATAGCTATAAGACACTTTTGTCTCTTATGACCAGCTATAAGAGACAAATGTCTCTTATAGCTACCCGTAAGGTTTTGAAGTCTTTTACAGTTGGCTTTAAGAGACTTTTGTCTTTAACAGCAATGCATTACAAACTAAAATCTGTTATAGGTGCCTTTAAGATACTTTTGCCTCGTATGGCCAGTCGTTAAAGACTTTTATCTCTTGTGGCCAGGTCTAAAAGACAAAATCTCTTACAGACGGTTGTAAGAGATTAAAATATTTTACAATTGGCTATAAGAGACAAAAGTGTCTTATAGCGATCTGCATGAAACTAAAATATTATACAGACAGTCTTAAGAGATTTTTGTCTCTTACGGACGGCTGTAAGGGACCAAACTGCCCGGTTTTTGCACGCATTTTTCTGTGAATGCTGCATTAGCAGCTGTTATAATTATGTTTTTGTTTTGAAGAAGAGCTTAAGAACTGCGGCTGTTCAAGATACACTAGACTCAGCCCGGCTTTTACAGACAGGTTCTAGGCTCTGGCTTGATTCCGGTCCTCAGACGTCAGGCCAGCTCGGCTCGGCCTTAGAGCTGAGCCGAGAGTCTAAATTATAACCTCTAAGCACGTTGGGTGCGCTACTTCTATTACATAACGTTGTAAAAGGCATCTAATAAAATAAACCCGAATGATTTATGATTGCCACAATTGGACTTTCAGTTTATTCAAGTAGTGCTGCGCATTAGTGATACAACAACTTTCAAAAGTATATATTAACCTTTTCAGAAGCTTTTGCATTATATAACTGATCACGAATATTGTTAAAATTGACGTGTTCATTTCGCCAAAGTATAACGTGTCAAATACGGACCGCACAATGAGCTTTTGTGGGCTTTAATTGGGCATTTTCCATGTTGAACAGGAATTTGTAACATCTAATATCGCCTCTTTAACCACTAGTAACTCTATCGAGATTGCAGAACGTAGTGAAGCAAAGGTAAAACTACGCCTGCACCTTTTGCGTGCACATCAAATCAGCTCTCGATAGCATTCGTCGATATGCTATATGTGGACATCACACAATATCAGCACAAGTTACAACAAAACTAACAGCGGAAATGAGTTTCCCATACCCCAAAACCCCCAGGTGCAACTTATCAGCCGCCCAAGACGTCAGAACAAATTTTCAAATTTCTGGTCGAGGAGCCACGAGGGTACCTCAAAACCCATAACTCCAGAACCGGAGGCTTAACAGAAAGACAAAAAAGAAGCATCGAGATTTATCATTTTACTATGAAATAAAACCAACCAGAGAAAAAATTCGAAAGTTACGATACAAATAACCTTGCTTCCGGGAAGGGTACTAAAATGGTGTAAAAACCCTCATTTTGATTTCTGACCCCGAACCAAAGGGGCGTCATACACTTGTACCCATGGAACCATGGGTCGCAGAGTAAAACCAATACCAGCAATGAGTTTCCCATGCC
>JASANE010023348.1:0-17409 GCA_030248225.1 Trileptium ribeirensis
TATATGTGGCATAAAACCAATGTCAGTGCTGTCGTGCGTTCATACTTTTCAACAAAGTGTAAAGCAAAGCAATTGTTACATCACGAAGTGTAAAGCTTCATTTGCATCGTCTCACTGCGAAAAAATTAGATATTTTGTAAATAAATCTTGTGACAGTTAGGGCTGCCTTTCTTTACTATCAAACAGAACTTTATCGGCAAATATATAATAATAAGCGGTAGATACAGGTATTTATTAAATATTGAATCGTGAAAGTTTATAAAATCTATATTAGATGAAGTCTTCGAAGGTTTCTAAAAATACGGTCTAACTTGGAATATTTTCCGACAGTCTTTCCTTTCGCGTTCTACGCAATAGTAAATTTACATAAATGAATGTGGATTGGAAAAAAATTAATATATAATCTTGACATGGGTTATGCTGGTCGAACAGAAACTAGAAGAATGCCCTAAATTGTACTGGAATTTAATTTAATCAAAAAGCAACCTTAATTTATATTGTGGTACTTTGTGTTGTTGCTAGCGTATGTTTTTCCTATTATTTTGCTGATGAACTTTGTAATTCATTTGAGACGTAATAAATATAGTATGAATTATTTAAAATCAGGTACAAAAATAGGAGTTTTATATATATACATTGTCTTATAATTTTCCACAAAAGAGCATAAATATTTGCAACCACGATACATTTTGATATCAAATTTTTTATTGGTGGTCACGCAATCCTAATGATTGTATATATCCAAGAAGTTTTACATTGGCTCATTCGGTTATCAGTCCAGGTGGAAATTTATAGGCTGCTTTAGGATTTTGACCTGTGCATAAATATAAGGTGTGGAGTCCTAGGGGCAGCGGGGTTTTCGGGAGAGGGCTTTTGGCCTTTCAGGGAGTTCAGACGGTACGCAGGGATAGATATGTGGGGCGCTGCGAATAACATCCATGGGTCCGGGGCCCATGACGCCTCTAGAAGGGTTCGGGTATTCGGTCGGGGGTGGGGTGGGGCAGTACCCGAGGGTAGTGGGTCAGGAACACAGGGCGCATTAACCCTCTTATAAGCATGTATGAACTTAGGAACGGTATCTCATTTTTGTTTGAACTTTTTATTTTTTGGACAATTTTTTTAGTTTGCCCAAGATAGTCTGCTCTGATTTAACTAAATCATTAACTTAAACCTGACCGTATTTTTATAAATTGGTATTACTATAAAACCTGGCCGTTGGTCCTTGCGTAATGACTTCCTCGTTCAAATAAGGCCAGTTCCACTAATAATATAACGTGTTTTACGTAGCTACCAGATTGGCTTAAAAATGGTGCCAAATTCAAAATTACCAAAAATTCCACAGTCCGTGAAGAGTGTTATCTATGTCCCATATAGTCAACGGTACTGTCGGACAGGGTATATAGTGGCGGGAGTGTAATGGTATAAAGCTAACTCACGGTGCACGCAAATTATCTTGAACAAGCCATTATTCGCGTCACGTTAACAGATGTCTATCATTATCATTGCAGCCATGTATCATAAAAAACCTTGCATGTAGATCACACATGTCGGCGTGGGTCGTTATAACACGGAGGGGTGGTAAATAGTCGGTGGCAATCTAGGGTTCTTACCCCTTGACCGGCCAAATTTTTTGTTGGTGTCGGTTCTGAGGACTGTTTCTTTCCGGCGGCATATTTTTTCCACTGGGTTGCCCTTTCTCAGCCTGCGCATACCCTCGGGGTTAACCAATAATGTTTGGTACTGCCCAGCTTAAACCCAACGGTGAAAATACAATCTTAACTATAGTTTTCAAGCAATGTATTCTTGTTGTAAAAGCAATTGTACATTTCGAAAGCTGAGATGATGAAAGTTTACGCTATAAACATGATTTTTTCAGAATCGGACTGCGAAAACGCTGTACCGAGTGGTGCCTTCGAGTGCAGCGCGACCATTGGAACTCCGGCGATTCGCAGAAGTGCCCGGGTGCTGAAACAACAGCAGCCGGTTGCAGCAACAAGCGAGGTGACAGCAGTGATTCGCAAGGATCGAACCGATATACTGGAAGCCTATTATACGGGTGAAAAGATGGGATGGGGAGTTCGCGCCAAGGTGACAATTAAACCTGCGACTTGGTTGGCAACGTATAGGGGCAATTTAATAACAGAGGAAGAAGGACATAAAGCTGAGTTAGATGCAAGCCACAACAAAATCAAAGAATGCTACATGTTCTACTTCAAGGACACGGGTCACCCAAAAAAGCCGATAATGTGTGTAGATGCAACTAAGGCGGACGGTAGTTTAGGCCGACTGATCAACCACAAGGGTTCCTATAATAATATCAAGGCCCATCTATGTCAATACAAAGAAAAGCCATATATAGTTTTCAGGTGTCAACGAACCATTTTTAAAGGCCAGCAGCTAACTTATGATTACGGAGAACGAAGGAAATCTGTTGTCAAAGAAAACAACTGGCTGACTGAACAAAATACGGACAACGATACAGCACATGAAGATCTTACATCCGTTTACACCTTTTTAGATCGCTGGCTTGGCCAAAAACCACAGGCTAAGCAAGATGGAATGAAATAGATTACACATGGGTTTATCTGCTTCTTATGTGCTAGTTCTCACAAGTATTATATGGTGGCCAAAGTCAAGCTGAGGGCGTGACGTCATAGGCGGGTATCCCGTTCTACATGTACTAAGCCTAAGCCTTATCCTAAGCTTCGACACTTATGTGGCCCCTTAATTATCACTAAGCCTATGTAGGGGGGTTGCCGCCTCTTGAACTCCCGCGCTACGCTATTCTTTTTTAACGATATAACGTCACACACCAGAGCTTGACTTGGCCCAAAAGATGAATTAAAGAATTATACATTTAAACATTATACTATAAAACAATATTCGAAAAATGATGTTTTAAATTTTTAATTTAAAATAGAACAATTATATTCGTATTTACTTTTTTCGTGTAACATATAATGAATTGTAATAAGGTCTGGGGTATGTGAAACAGTTCTGTATTCGTTTCTAAACAGTTAAAAATAACAGTCAAATTATCAAAATTGTATATAAAACTGTGTAATCTTCAAGATATAATGTGTTCATACAACTAGGTATAGAAATATATATCGCGCATCCTGATTGTTACTGCGCCGGAATCTATATATTTGTAGCCGTGGTCGATAGAGGAGTAAGAAAGAGAGTACATCAGGACATGACCCCGAAACCTGTTATACAAAGGTGTCGGATATATCTTGTTTATTACTTGATCGCATGAAAATTTTTATTTCAACAATGTACCCGGAAACAAATTTTTCCTACGTTTATACTAAGCATAACCCTGCCAAAGCTTACCTTCGGTTCCTATATAAGGCTTAGATTATATCTCGGAGGCGCACCACCCGTTGGAGTCGCAGACGTCGGGACCCACGCTTTTCGGGGAAACTCAGTTATAGACGTGAACTACTAGGTGACTTTGGAGCTATCGGTCCCAACACTTTTCACGAACCTGCTGCACCCGTGTTATATCTAAACCTAGGTCGGGGGCAGCTGTTGCCCGCAGCCCCGCACTAACTTGTTCTTTTTTAAACTGTTGCTCTAGCGTCATTCATTTCCAACAACTGCATACTTCTGCATATATGTATACTGATTATTTTAGAGCTATGTTTTGAATGTAGTCGTTTCCAATATATATTATTCATGGCTGCTACATAAAATGTCTGTTTTGCTGATGAATTTTAAGATAAACAATGCGTGTAAAAAGAATACTTTATTGGACATTTTAACATTGGTATTTAGTTGAAAATTGGGAGTATGAACCAAAGTTTGACTGTATAATTTTTATACCAAAAACCAAAGTCTTTCATAATTTCGAGCCGTTATAAACATTGTCGCTACAAGTATAAACCGAATACACTCCAAGCAGCTATTCCACCAATTAACCTCAGACGTATTGGCTAAATTCTTTGTGTTGTCTGACAGTACCGATGCTCGAACTGATGTGATTCAAATTTTTGGTGAAAAAGTACTAATCTAAGTGAAAATGAAATCTAAGTTTTTGTATTTATGACTATCGCGTACCAGAATATTCAGCCATAAAACCTAATGGTATATAAATGAAGGAACCACAACAGTTCCTGCGTAGCATCTAGTCTGGTGCCAAAGTCGGAAAATTGTCAGCGACAAAGAAAATGTTTACGCATATAATTTCTGGAATTTTGTATTTCAGTTGGTCTCATACACAGACTTCATGAACTATAAAAATACTGAGGTGCAATATGAGTATCTGTAGCTGCAAAAGCACATTAGGTAGAAACTACCGATCCTACAGAAGCACGAAAAAGCTGGTGCCACAAACGTAACTGGACCACAAAGCGATAACACCAACGCAAAGGGCCGCAATCGGAACGTATACTTGTATATGTACCCCAATTTTATGTCAGAGCAGTCGTTTTTACTTTTAAGGGAATTTAAACTATCTCCTAATCTCCTAAAAGTTTAATTTTCTTAGTTTTAACGATAGCGTCATCGGTTAAGTTGACGCATTAGATGTGCTGGTTTTATAGTTTAAGCGCGCAATGGTTTAATGTTACACCTCTGGGAAGATCCAGGTAGCAGAATATTTATTTTTAGCTTTCACAGTTATTGCTGTGCTGCGAGGGAAGCGAGTAACGAATATATCATATGCGCCCACTGATAAATTTATCAGTGTCGGTCCGGATGTCCGTGGCAGAATAACTCGGGAACGAGCGAAAATATTCTGATACGGTCTTTTGCATAGTCCGTTGTGCCCCGAATGCCCCAGCCCACGTTTTGCTTAAATTTGTCGATAAATCATGTTAGGTTATGCAGGTTTGTTTACATGAGGAGATCCTCTTATAACGGCATTTAAATGTGAATACATTATGACATATATCTCCTAATCTAGGATACGCATCAAAAACGAAAGGCACACCTGTCGTTTCGACGAGATCTACGCCATTGTGGCTACCAGCTGCGACGGTACGTAGTAAATGGTACAATGGACCTATTTCTAACCTATATTATATGTACATTTATATCAATTTTAAAACCAAGAAATTATATCGCACATGTTTAACTAATTCCAGTGCCTTAAAAACAAAACTACCCTTTTCAGGACTGTAGGAGCTGGAAAAAAAGAAGAGTCTGTTGCTGAAGAGTGTGAAAAGTGTTTCCTACGTCTATACTAAGCCTAACCCTGCCATAGCTTACCTTCGGTACCTATATAAGGCTTAGATTATATCTCAGAGGCGCACCACCCGTTGGAGTCGCAGAGATCGGGACCCACGCTTTTTGGCGCAGATCTTAGGAGATGAACACTCTGACTCTTTCTTTTTAGTGTAGGAAATAATCCCAGCGTTCCTGTGAGCTTGTAATTGTGTGTTTGACTCCGTTTCAGAATTGCGTGCGAAGACGTTGCGACAAGCGTAGTAGGAAATATATTGTAGTAGAAACATGGTTGTCGTTTGTGAATCCAGTAGCTTAGTAGATTAGTTTAAGACATCTATTACATAAGGCGCGCAAGCAAGATGGATCGCCGTGCCAGGTAGTGTTAATCTTTCAGGGGTGAGTGGGTGGCGGCAATTGGCGCGGGTGACCCCCTTACTTTTCGAACTCGTGGGTCGGGTGTACTTTAGCGGTACCCCTGTCTCATGTATAAATATATTTTATACATGGCCAAGGTCGGTCATACCAGGGAGGTGTATGAAGGGGTTGCATGGGGTGTCGCCACCCCTGCTGGGTAACCACCTGTCAGCAAAAATTTTTGAAGATGGGGTTCGGTCGCCAAGACATTTTTGGTCCCCGATGGTATATTTTCGCCTATGGCTTCACTTCTGTCTTTTGGTGGTGTGAGAGCACCTGCGACCTTCCCACCCCAGGAGGGTGACCCCCCTAGCGTTTCGGCCTCAGGGGGAGTGGGTAACCCTCTAACCCCCTTTGCGCGCCAATTGGCAAGTAAAATAGTAGCCATTTCACGAATGCGTTCGCGAACCATTTAGTGTTTATATACATCCAAGCATCTATTAGTGTGTGCACAATACACATGCGTTCGCGAACGTGTTGTTTTCCTGTGCTAAGAAACAGAAGTTCACGAACTTATGTATATTGGTATTACAACAATGTATCGAGGTTTGCTAACTAGGTGGATCCTTCCGCATTTAAAGAACTATGTTAGCGAACACAAATATACGGATCTCAATACGCAGAATTTTGCGCTTGAGAACGTAAATAGTACCATATAGCAAAGAGTGGCAGTACGTTAACTGAACAGACGAACGACCGTTTTATCATCGGGCAGTCATAGTTCAACTAACAGAATTCGACGAATGTATGATAGGGTATTAAAAACCACATTGTGTTGACGAACAAAGTTTGTACATCGTGTCAAAAGAGGATGGTAGGGGTCGCACCTTAAGTTTACTCACGCATTTGTGCACTTAGTTTTGTCCGTGACTGTAGTACCTTGTAAAACTATCCTAGCCCGTGGTGTTTTGATTAACTAAATTACAACTGTGCAATGTTCGTTATGGCATAACACGATGTAAGGGGATCATTATCTGATGTGTTGTAATGAGCTATGTAACTGTATCCCGACGCAGTCGTATTTGAAATTATGGATACGTAGGTAGGTGGACACCTACTCAATCAGGCACCCAAATTCTATCAGGCACACCTGACCGCGCTCGCTGGTTTGTCCATTCAAAAACGCATCTTCGCATAATTTTTGGTAGTGTTGCACGAATACGACCGCCTTAAAGAGCACGGAGAAGGGGTACGACACCCATCTGTCCGAAAGAATCCCTCGGCAACCCTCCTCCACAAAACGACCCGTATATTTACCAAACTCCGACTCCGAAGTTTTTTAGACTGCAACTAAAAATCCAGTGCAGACGATGCAAATTCGAAAATAATTTCGACGTCAAAATACACAAATATGCAAGCACGTTTGGCACAGCTACTGCTTTGAATTTAATTTTAAGTTGTTTTCACTCAGGTAAAAACATTTCAGGATAAATTTGGAAATTCGTTTCCCTGCGAGCCCGGTTTGGGTCCTTCCATTCCTTCAGGAGATACTTGGGAGACCTGCCCGGTTTGGGTCCTTCCATTCCTTGAGGAGACACCTGACCTTGAACTTCATACCAACTTGGCTTTGAACTGCTTCTCATGATCCAATTATGCTAAATCGACACATTTTGTAATTTCAAATTAAAATGTGAATTTTATAACCGAACAGCGTGAATACATATATTTTTGTTGGGCCGTTGCACATACAGTAGTCACGAGCAGAAATAAGTGCAATCGAACTCTCAATCGATCGAAATTTCCTTTCGTTTAATACCGCATTTGATCGAAATCGATCCAACTTTTATTTAATCCAAATCTATCGAATTTTTTAAATGTAAAATTTATTTTAAATACAATAATAAAAGTGAATCAAATTTCATTTAATAGAAATTTCGACAATGCTGTTTCACTTAATCTAGAATTGACTACTGAATGTAGTTTAGAGAAATAAGCTGAGTTTATAAAAGCGAAATTAGAAAACGCAAGTAACCTTTGTGCCATTTCGTTGTCGCTCACATCTTTACCGCTTTCATCGCTTTCATTACCCGAATCGTTATCACTATCGTGTAGCTCGCCTTTTCGCAGCGCTTCAAAATATTGCATCAGTTTCTAGAAAAAATACAATAATAGTGTGAAAATTAAAAATTCACTCAAGGCTCCCATATTAATACAACCGCAGCTTACCTACAGTACAAAATAATACGGTCGGTGCGGGTCGGAGAGACTGGCCCCAAGAACAGAATTTGTACCTACTTGTTACACATTACACATCAGCATCAACTTCAGCATTATGGCACTTCTGTTTTTGAGTGTATTGAGTATGCCAGCTGGAACAACAGTACTGAGACTCCATATGTGGGCTGTACAAAAAACTTCACAATTTGGTTCACCTCACCCATATCTAGCATGGCGCATGTACCGCGATCAACCTAAGCTGTAATCTGTGACAGGAAAAACAAACTTTTAAATAATAAGGAAACCGAAAAAGCAAGTTCAACAGGAAAGTAATGCGACAATCATACTAGGTTGTGCGCACTTAGGTAACTTTCGTGACAGCGCAACTGACGCTCCTTAGGAGTCGCGGCGGGCCACTGACAATAGGAGGCTCTCTGAGTCAGGTCTGACACTGAGTTCCTCGGGAAGGAGGAGAAGGAGGTCAAAAGCGAGAATCTATTATATACATACATACATTTTATATTTATTATTATAATCTATTATATGTACATTGTGTATGCTGGCCTGTCCGCAGTGACGGGGCCCTCACTCTCATGTTCGTGAGATTTTCCCATGTCAGCCGCCCGCTCAGCCGAAACCCCCATGTTGAACTAAATTGAAAAATTTTTATGTCTGAAAATTTGTTTTTATTCATTAATTACCACTATTTCTAATGCTAAAACGTCGTTTTATAGCTTGAAAATACATGCACGGGAGTACAACTACATGAAAATATGGAAAATCAGCTTCCTGATCCCTTTCAAAATCCAAAAGGTCAATAATATACTAGCAATACATTAAAAACATAGCCCATATACCAAAACCATGAAATAGTTTACTTCGACCAAAAAGACGGGAAAATTCGAAATCTATAAATCACAAATTTCAATAGAAATTACCATAAAGCGTTTTGACGCTCTAGACGCGTTGGGTTTTCCGTATTAGATACATACAAAAGAAGCAAGAATAATTTATTACTCTCATCGTATTGAGCGCATACGAAAATATACAAACACGTTCTAACCCTCATGCTCGGCAACTTGAAAAAACCAAAACTTGACATTTCTGGACGCCAGAATTTATCGAGGTTAGCCCGTGTGACATCCCATATCATTAATAACATACCCGACCTAGGTTTAAAACAACGAAACCAAGTTGTTTAATAGACTATAAGCCCATTGTTCGTCCGCAACAAGCACAAAACTAACGTAGTCTAAATTTTGAAAGCTTCACTCTGCATATTTTAGGTTTTGGTTCATAGGTTGACGACAACTGTTCTGATAAAATATTAATAACATCAAAATTGTATTTCGCGATGAGAGGATTCTGGCAAGTCATGACTTAAAACCCAAAACCACCAAAATAAAAAGATGTTCAATTCGAGGTGGTTTAGTGAAAATTTGGGCAAGAAATCATTGGAGGAGCCCAAACAAAAAGCTAGGTGTGCAATTATATTTCGTCACGCGCAGAAGAAAATGGCAATAATCCATCAATCCAGCGATTACATATGGGTGACCCGGTGCACAAGAATTGACTGTTCAAATAAAGGATATCTGAGGTAAATCCGCCCGCGCGCTATTCAAAATCCGGCATCTAATTACACTTTACATGATTTGGCCTTCTCGATTTATTACGTCAAAGACCTAACAGTTTTTCGAGCAAAGGATCTTAATTATTCCTACATAAGGCGGTGTAAATAGTGTAATATTCTCACCATTCGGTGCTACGAACAAACTCATACTTTTAAAGTTATAAAATTAAATAAAGATTTTGTTAGACCTATTCTTAAATATTCGCCCGAATCATAGAATATGCACTACTTACTAAGGAATAATGTGATATTAGAGAGATTTCAATATCGCGCAATGAACTGGGACGAAACGGATGAAAATTATATTGAGACACTACGTTTTTTGGGATAGCAATCATTTGCGACACGAAAGTTGCAAGCTCCACAAATGGTATGTGCTGTATTAACAAGAAGTAAGTTTTGATTCAGTAGGTTCCCGTGGCACTGACTGCCACCCGCCTACAGTCCATTGTAAACAAAACCCTTGACATTATAGCAAACAATTATTTCTCATTCAGTCTAGTCTCTCTGAAACAAGCTTCCAATATCCATTGCAATCGCCTTCGAGTCGATTAACTCCTTCAAGTCGCGTTTGCACCTAGTCCACTGGATCAACGCCAGCTATCTAGGATCTTTGCTGTTTGTTGTGACAAAACGCCTAGTAAATAAAGGTTCTGGTTCCTAGCTCAATTCAATAATCAGTTATGATCTTAGCCCAGGATATGTTCAGGTGGCGATGCAAAAGTATCCGAACAGGTAACGATCGTGAGATCATGTTACCCATTTAAAGTAATCCAAAAACATAGGTAAGCACCATGTACGGCTCTTCACGCGTGAAAAGGCACTATTCATGTATAATATAAGACTAATATCACTCCTACACCAATAATGACGATACGCCGATTTCATGTATTTCAGGTGTTTTTTTAAAACCTAATCCTAATCCAAACCCTAAGTGTATCCTTAACATAAAACTTACTATGCAGTTGTGTAGTAGCTAAATTACTGTACAAAAAGGGACCTAATTTTGTGTGAAATATCCCATCAGCATATCGAAATACTGCCAACACTGTTTTGTCGGCCTTTTTGATCCGACTCGAACCCATTCTGACCACAGGAGTGGCAGAGGGGTAGAAGTTAAGAACACCAGTAGAGTCTTAAAGATTTTGTGTGCACTATCTCGCGAGACAATCAGGTGATGCTACAAATTGGAGTTATGGATCCTAAATAAACCCACTACCGCTCACTTCAAAACTTAAACACTTTTTGTTAATAATTATATTCAGTCGTCACACTACACCAACAAAACAACTAACCTCAATTTCAGGGTTGGCACCCTTGAACGACATTCGACCGTAACGCAAATCTTCGACGGTAACGTAACTTTCTTCGTGACTGAATCTCTCTCTAAACCCGAAGAAAAGTAATGCATGAGTAAACTTAAGCTACGCCCCTTACCATCCTATTTTGTCAAAAGCAATTGCCATTCAGTTGTTCAATGAACACAAATTTATTTTTGCACTAAAGAACAGAAATTAGTCCGTTTCATATTTCATACATTATAATTTGAAAATGTTCGCGAACACATTGGTGTTAAAGTACAGGGGCTGAATTGCATTCGCTAATGGCGTTGTGGAATAGAAAAATGTCAGAATCGGATATGGCTATTGAAATCCAAGTTTTGTTCTCTAACGACGTTTTGTACATGGTGTCAAAAGAGAATGGCTGTGGGCGCATCTTAAGTTTACTCTTGCATAACAAAGAAATACTGATTTCGTGATTATCGAGTCTCACGGTCACAGATGCTAATGGTCTGCCGATTATGGAAGGTAGATGATTCCGGTGCGGGAAGCGGGGACGGTGCGGCAGGGAGCGTAACCAAAAAAATATTCCCCAATTTTCTCCAGTTTTCAAGTGTAGTGGCAAACGAATTCCACTATGCCGTCCAAGTCTTCACTTGCTGTTACTCATTTAACAGACTACCCGGTGCAGGTTTTCAGACACAATCTTGCCGTGAAACTGTGTGTGGCTCTCTCGGAGAATAATACGAAATATTTTCTAACTTAGCGTTACAAACGCAGAATATAGAATAGAATGGAAAATATATTTAACATGCCGTGAGATATTGAAAAGGCCTACTTCTATAATTGCTATACTGTAATAATGTTTCCGGCTTAAACAATACCCGTATCGGTTTCAACTAAACAAAATTTCATCTCATGCATAATTATTGTTGGTCGTAAACGGAACATCGCATCTCGTTGAGTGCTTCAGTATACGACATCATGCGTTTCAGAGCATTGCTACAACCTATTCGAATTTCCTCAACTCGTTAAAGCAGATTATTGCTGCCAAGAGTTTATGATGGCGTTTCTATAATAGTACGCATGACACTTCTCGCTATCGCCATATAAACACGTCGGTCTTCACGCGATTCATTCTGCCCTTAGCTCCTCGGGTTTAGGGGTTGTATTTTCTCACTTCGGGCGAAGAGAGGAAGGCATGATATCATAGATAAAAATTATTTCCTACATCCCTGTTTAGGAGCGGTTGCTTAGGAGGTTGAGACAGAACTATATATTTCAAATGACTCCCTCAAAATTGCGAAGTCGGAATAAATTTTCGCCCATGATTCCTTTACCCCGTCAAAGTGAGGTGATCTACCCCCATAAAAACACAAGAGGTAAGATAAAAATGATCACGACATGCCCAAAGCTTTTATAAAGTGATAACGAGAAGTGCCGTAATCTTCTCAAAAAGTCATCATAAATTCTTATTGAAACTGACAAAATACTCTTTATTCGACAGCGTACGCCGTCACTTTGATTCAAAATTATGCCCTAAATACCAATTAAAATAGCTCAAATTCTCAAACGATTAAATAATGCAAATAATCTATAGACTGCTCTTTCAATGATAATACCATACATAGCAAGCTGGCGGCGGAGAAACAACAAGCCACAAATTCCTACTTTAAACTCGAGTCAACAGGGGCTAAAAAACGTTGTTGCAATAACTTTTGCGCAGCTCGGGCTTCTTTTTCTTCTAGTTTTGTCTTGGTCCTTTGCATAAACTAAAACAATGACAATGTACATTACGTAATCAAAGACATTTACATTCGATATTACCAATATATATGTATATTGTCTCTAGCGGCTCAGTTGGCAAAGCGTAGGTTTTTCAGCCGTACGGTAGGACTGGGATTACACATCCTTACTTATATATCTGCTGTGTCGGTAAATTGGCTTGTATATGTGGGAAAACGATTGACTGCGGACACAATTACCACTTTCAACATTGTATGGGCCTAAAAGTTGACACCAACACCGCCTCTATGTATATAGTGGACATTTTTAATTTTCATCATCACGTAGAGATAATGGCACCACCATCGTTGAAATTGTTTTCCGTTTCGAGCCGAAATGGATGTTACATTCCTAAAACGTCTGGTCGAGTATGCCACTGGCATTGAAAAAATTATCGAAGTTTTCCTATTATATATTTTTTCAACATTCTTAGAATTCAAAAGAGTTGTGCGTGTCATACACACTGTATTTGATATCAACAGTTCTTTATCATATTTCCAGTAGTAAGAAGACCACGAATTATATACGTGCCACACAATAATCAAATATTTAGCATATTGCAATTTTAATTTTAACTTTTAAAACATATAAATTGAAAATTTGTTATGTGATTGAAAATTTTGGACAGAACCAATCAGGCTTGGTTCCAATTGTGTACAGCCCGATCTGGTTTGCACACACATATGCTATACAGTGTTATAACTGAATTCGATCTGTCCCGATCGAACATGTACAGTTTTATCGCGCCAAATCGGATTATATGATGCGAAAAAATACATACGCATACAAACGGTATACGATTACCGTAGAAATCATTGGTATCAGATAGGACGCAATGTGATCACAATTCGGATCAGAGCTGATCCGACTGCACGCAAAGTGAACACGGCCTTATAAAACAGTCTTTAAAATTTCAATGAAAACATTTCCGCAGGTTTTTCTTAAAGTCTAAACGTTTGGCAATTCAGTCAAGACTAATTTTAGAGTCAAAAACGCGTACTTGATATAAAACATTTACTCGAGTTCGGCCTTGACCAATACATGTTACTTACAGTGATAGCTAAATGTATTGCAGATTGCTATTATTAAAATGACTCGTTGTCATGTTTCTGGAATACTGAAACCTATCTTACACAACTACTGCTGGACGCCGATCATGATCCTGTAACGCTCGCACCATATAAAGTAAGACTAGACCAGTCAACGGGCTTAATGCAGAGCGGGCTTCTGAACTGCGCAATTCCAGTATAATTCTAATTTAAATTCGACAGTTTTTAAGAATGCAACTCCTCCTTAAAACGAAAAAAATCAATTTGGGACTTATCAACAAAGACCAATAAAGTAAAATAATACGGTGACCACACCTGGGTGTAATACTCGAGTAGACTTACGTAATCTGTGTAAGCGAGCACAAAGATTATTATGTTGTTTGTTAAAAAGCATCGAAATAATTTATATTTAATATTCGAAATGCCTTTTTGCATAATTTCGCAAATTTATATAACAGTTTTTCATGAGATACAGTATCAAAAGCTTTCGCAAAATTAATATAAGCAACGTCAACTAGGTGTCTACAATCAGGTGAGTTATTCCAGCCGTGCAGGCTCTTTAGCAGATTCGTTTAATTTTGACAAAGGGACTTGTGTTGATGCTCGGTCAACAACTGTTTGGATCTCAAGTGTTTCATGAGTGATTCGTTAA
Organism: Trileptium ribeirensis; assembly: GCA_030248225.1. NCBI lineage: Eukaryota > Metazoa > Nematoda > Enoplea > Enoplida > Thoracostomopsidae > Trileptium > Trileptium ribeirensis. The sequence goes on from JASANE010023348.1 coordinate 14,140, forward strand.
TTATTAGCTCCATAAATTTGCAAATATGAGATGTTAATGAAATAGGTTTATAATTTAGTGGATCTGAAGCGTCCCATCTCTTTAATACAACCAGCAGATAGCCAAGTTTTTGGTAACACTCCTTTTATTCAAAATTGCTCAAAAATAAGAACTAGCGAAAAGCTAAATAAATCACGTATTTGACGTAAAAAATATTCAGAAAAACCATTAGGCGAGTGACTGCGGTTTTCACTTCAGCTTACAAAGCTGTGTGTGGACAGTTTGAAGGGTGATGGAATCCAATCGATAGTTGGAATGATGTTAACACTTTGCTCTATGAATTGAAAGTTGGCATTATCAATGCATATACATCAGAACAAGTCTTGGCAAAAATATTATAATATGCACTTGTCATCAGTTACAAGTTACACAGTTTGATATGTAACAGCACTTACGTCAGCTTTGGCTACGTTATATGGATTTTCCGAGTTCAATATTTTGCGTTCGAACCTTTTTTTGAAGGAAAGAATCGAATTTTAATATTTTACTGCGTTCTTTAAAGATCTTTTAGTAGCTTCCCTAATTGCCAAAGTTCACGTTTTTTTGTTCAGTCAATTTGAAATATATCTTCGGTTCTAGGATAGCAGCTTTTACGCCATTTAGATACATATTGAGAGCAAGTATAACTTAAAATTTGCAAGAGCCGATACTATTTCTCCTGAACCGCAAAAGCACCATACAACACTGTATTCTAGTCACCTGAAAACAAATAGCTACTTAGCTGAACACAGTAAGCTTTTCGAAGATCGTACACCAATCAGGTCCTTTTTTCGGCGACAGGGTTTGATCCGATAGTTTACACTCAGCTTCTATCTAGACAAATGGTGTAATATGTGAATCGAATTGGGTTCATTTTGGATATCAAACCAGTAAACATAATAAATTACAAAAAGTGTGCGGAACAACAGGCAAAGTATTTGGTTATCTTATTTCTGTGTACACGTGTTTCAACTAACTAATCAATTTATAATAAGTATCACGTTTTAGGCAATTGGTGTCAAATCCACCAAACAAAAAGCTCGCTAGGTAAAAGAAATTAGCTAATTAGTAACATCAACTAATTAGCTTATAAATAACCTAATTAGCACCCATGATAAAATCATAGAGCTTTAAAAGCCACATATTCAAAATCAGCGACATCTAAAACCCCCGAGCGCAACAAATTAGCATTTTGAAGTGATTTAAAAAATTTGCATAAAATTACCTAATTTTCTAGTTAATTAATCAACTAATTATCATTTACGGCCAGGTTTTAGAGCTTCAGAAATGTCATATTCGTGATCAGCGACATAGAAAAACTCCGAGTACAACTTATTTTAATTTTTGAGAACTTTGAAAATTTTCAAAAAAATTAGCTAATTAACAATTAATTAGTAATTAGCTAATTAACTAACTAATTAGCATTTTTTAACTTCCTCGAATATACAAATAAGCACCAGATTCACAATCACCACGGCGAGATGTATATAGTGTATGCACCTAAATAATAGATTTACACTAATTATTTATTGATGCAATTTTTGTTTGAAATTGCTAAAAATACGCTAACACGCTTAACTAATTATGTAATTAATAATCAACTAAAGCAAATTTTGACAAAATCTATATGTCTTGCACCTGTCCGATATTAGGACTTTCAAACAAAAAAAATTTAAAAATCGGCCCAGTACTTATTGAGGAGTTCAACGGCGAACGGACGGACAGAAGGTGCCGAATTTTCCTTCTGACGAAAACAAAAACGCTTCGCTTCACTCCGCTTAATTAGCCTCTATAGGACTGCAGGTAGTGCTTTGCTAGGCGTCTCTCTCTGGATGTAGGATTTAGGTACCGTTCGTCTCCAAGGTACTGGTCGTAAAATCGTAGTCTCGACTTTTCTGTTTGCTTTCTCGATCTGTGATAAGTACATGTTGGAGATGATTCAGCCTCGTGAGAAGGAGGCCATAGACGTTGAACAGTCAAATATAAACCATAGGCAGTATGGAGCCTCTGCTTGAACCATGTCAACGATGACGTACTCACGACGGTCAAAAACGAACGATTCTGTGAGAGAAGAAATGCCGAAGCACTTCAAGCCGCGGAAAGCCTGTTCTCTGGTACTTGAAGTTGTGACTCTGGTTAAGGGATATCCGGGAGGGAAGACTTTAGACACATCCCATTCGACAGCACCGTGGGTCATCTTGTGCAAAATAATAACATCACTGCGAACTCGTCGTGTTGCGATAGTTTGCAGTCTTAAGTATTGCAGCTTATCTTTATGATCCCAACGTCGGATCTCCGAAAAAGATTTGGGTACAAAAGCTTTTTAATGGGCCCGTGAGACCCAACATTCACGAAAATGGAAATATCTCTTCACACGCTAGAGCTATATAAGTGTGTTTACTCTCATTCTGTTAGAGCAATTCATCGTCTAAATTTGCAAATAGCATGCTGCTATTGTCATTATTTTCACTACAAGGTTGAGTCAAAAATGATTTTTCAATACGCATACGGGACCCTACATGAAAATGGTAATATAACTCAACTGCTTCAGTCATGTATGTGTTTTTGTTCTATTTTTGTAAAGCAATTCATCCTCAATGTAGCTGCAAATGATGTACTGTTATTGTCATTACTTCCACTGCAATGTTGGGTCAACAATACAATGGGCCCATGGGACCCAAAATACACAATAATGGTATTATCTCTTCAACCGCTAGAGCTATGAAGGTGTTTTAGTCTCATTTTTAAAACCAATTCATCATCTGTGTAGCTGCAAATAGCGTGCTGTTATTGTCACTACGTAGACTACAAGGTTGGGTCAAAAACGGTTTTTAGCGGCGCCACGGGACCCAAAATAATGCTAGTATCTCTTCAACCGGTTGAGCTATATGGTGTTTGGTCTCATCCTGTGGAGCAATTCGCCCTCTATGATCGGAAAACTTGAGAGCTTAAGCGGTATATATATTCTCAACTATTCTAGCAACGAGGCTGATATTCCGTGGCTCATTTTACAATTTAATTCTCAATACATCTATTCATATCTCTCTGAATTACATATTCGTCACTCAGAATTTACCACCTTGGCGATAAGACAAGTTGCTATACCTTCATACGTACCTTCATCCGTCACCAGCCAGTGGGGTTGTAAGTTGTTGCGATAGTTTGATTTAACGCTGATGAAGATAGAAGCCGGTAACTACCACCGGTGTCGTGCCATATTTTCCCCCACCTTACCTGCCATATTTTTCCCTC
>JASANE010023350.1:0-32821 GCA_030248225.1 Trileptium ribeirensis
TTATGCCTGACATTACTAAGACGAGTTCATATTGCTAACAAACTATAGTATTTTTCGTTACCTGAAATTGCCCAATTTGCTGACCAAAGGCAGTGCGATGGTGCGCGTATTCGAAGGCAATGTCACAAGCTGCTTGCATTATCCTGCAATATAAAAACAACAAGTATTAAATACATATATGTATTCTTAAACAATAATTAAAGTAGAAATAAGCATTCACAATACCTCCTACCTCACACCGTTATACGTCCAGAAATAGGTGATAACTTTAGTAGCGGTGATAAGGTTTTACAAAAGTCTACAGAAAAGGAGTACACGAGATTAAGAGTTGATCCTGTAGTAGTAAACTGGTTAAATAGATATTTCTTTACTCAAATTAAGCTAACTTGTTACATTTTTCAGTCATATATAACGAATAAAACACAAAACCTTGAAACTTACCAAAATAAAAATATGCAAAATATTCATACAAGATTTCAAAATTCGCTAAATCGGCTCCGCAAAGTTAAGAAGAAAACCCGGTGATTGTTACGTCCACTGCGCATAAAAATAACAATTCATGTCTCAAATAAGCCTTTACCACACCGAACCTCAAAGTAAAAAACAATATAATTTCACTTGCCCAATGGGACCCGCAGCTAAAACCAGTCGTTCAATATCGAGCCCTGACATTAACACATACACTCCCTTCTTGCGATTTCCAATCATGTTTTCGGCTACAACAAAAAACAATATTATTTCGAGCCGAATCCATTGCTCAATTATTCAGCAAAAAGCCTCAGTTCTACCGTCAGGCCAATATGTATCAGAAACTTTTATAGTCTACACTCATGTCCATCTGCAATAGAAAAGAAACAGCAGCAGAAACGTTCCAGAAATAGAGATTTCAGGACAGAAGGATATAGGGCAAAATTACACGAACATAAGGGGTTTTGGAAAGTGGGCGGTCCACCACCCACACCTTTGACAGGCCAGATTGAACTACTATATAGCATCGACTTATGCACATTTGAAATCAAACGCATGAAATTTTGTTATTTCGATATAGTTTTATTCGTAAATCTTACGTATTGCAGATGGACATGAGTGTAGACTATAAAAGTTTCTGATACATATTGGCCTGACGGTAGAACTGAGGCTTTTTGCTGAATAATTGAGCAATGGATTCGGCTCGAAATAATATTGTTTTTTGTTGTAGCCGAAAACATGATTGGAAATCGCAAGAAGGGAGTGTATGTGTTAATGTCAGGGCTCGATATTGAACGACTGGTTTTAGCTGCGGGTCCCATTGGGCAAGTGAAATTATATTGTTTTTTACTTTGAGGTTCGGTGTGGTAAAGGCTTATTTGAGACATGAATTGTTATTTTTATGCGCAGTGGACGTAACAATCACCGGGTTTTCTTCTTAACTTTGCGGAGCCGATTTAGCGAATTTTGAAATCTTGTATGAATATTTTGCATATTTTTATTTTGGTAAGTTTCAAGGTTTTGTGTTTATTGCTGATATGACTGAAAAATGTAACAAGTTAGCTTAATTTGAGTAAAGAAATATCTATTTAACCAGTTTACTACTACAGATCAACTCTAATCTCGTGTACTCCTTTTCTGTAGACTTTTGTAAAACCTTATCACCGCTACTAAAGTTATCATGTATTTCTGGACGTATAACGGTGTGAGGTAGGAGGTATTGTGAATGCTTATTTCTACTTTAATTATTGTTTAAGAATACATATATGTATTTAATACTTGTTGTTTTTATATTGCAGGATAATGCAAGCAGCTTGTGACATTGCCTTCGAATACGCGCATCATCGCACTGCCTTTGGTCAGCAAATTGGGCAATTTCAGGTAACGAAAATATGTATAGTTGTTGTTTTTATCTCGTAGTTATATATATAATGTTACACCTTAGAAAATATGAGTTTGTTATTTCTTGGCTATCAAGCCTACATCCACCCGTTCGTTGTCGCCTTTAACTGCTCTAGTTCTTTTTTACAAATATTCAGCTGGTAAATATTTACCGTACTGTCAATGTTGAACATTAAATAATCATGACAACAGTTTGTGTAGGCCCTTATGAAAACGGTGTCTCTTTGCTAAAATCAGCCATGAAGTGGTTGTAAAGTCTCGTTAGCAATCCGAAAGCGGCGGCAGTTTTAACTCTGGTTTTATGGATTATAGCGAATTTTATAAAATATTTTCTTAATATTTGCAAACTGTGAATCAAATCCTTTTGTGCCAATAATTAAAATTAAAATCGCTTTGTTTTGTTGTGGCTTGGCAGAAGTGAATAATATTGGGTCAGTTTATTTGTTTTGCGAAGATTTGTGTATGTTGGAGCTAATCACTTTTTCTAATGCTTTTATATTTTGTTCACTTTATTCTCTTTCAGTTAATGCAAGGCAAAATGGCTGACATGTACACAACGTTATCTGCTTGTCGATCATACGCCTACAATGTTGCGCGTGCATGCTCCAGAGGCCATTTCAGCAACTACGTAAGTTCTGTTGTTTTTTATTTAACGGCTATTCAAATCATGTCACCGAGAGCCAATGATGGTTCACTCTACTGAAAAGTGTGATCAGGTTTACTGTATTGTCGCACGCGGTACTTCGAGGTCGTTTTCGCCCTTACCGCCAGGTTCTCAACCCGCCAAGAGGGTCGAAAACATGACCCACCCGACACATGTTCTTAGATCACGTATTCAAACCGTCAGACCCACGGAGTTATACTAAACCAAGTTTTTCGACCAGCCGAGTAATACACAGGTTTTCGAATCGCTAAGGTTAGACCCCAGATTTTCAATCCAATTAAAACTAAAAATGCAGAGATGGGGCGGGTCATGTTGTCGATCCACTCCATGGGTAGAAAATCTGGGGTGTGGGCAAGGGCAAAAACGAATGACGTACCGCGTGTGATAATGTGGAAAAGCTGAAGAGTCACACTCTTCATTAGAGTCGACCATCATCGTTTCTTGATGTCACTAATTCAGTGGTCAGAAATTGTCGTCGCTTTCTCGAGTATGCATCAAACAAGAAGTATTAATTTAATAGCTCTAACTAAAATTATTTAGCAGTTGTTCACGAGTAACAGTCGAATGTAAATTCACTATTATCTGTTTCTAAATTTCAATTCTCTCGAACCGCACTAATTTTATCTATTTTATCTACCACACTAAATCTATCTAAAATTTAATTGTCTTTAAGTTATTGAACGTCTGTGGAGCACAGGCTATGTGCTCATTCGCTTTATTTCAAACAGAACTGACATGACGATCAACTATCACACAACCATCTGCTATGTGGCCAATGCCATAAATGTTAAGTTTGCTGCTAATGCATTATAATATATATTATCCATTTTATGGACAAAATAATAATGTTAATTTAAATAATAATAATGTAAATTAAAATAATTTATATTAAAATAATGATTATTTAAATCTACTTGAACAAACGACATACATTTCTGAAAACATGGGATAATTTTAAGTAGTCGAAATTTTGTACCGCTTTTATATTGTTTTTATTTTGATTATTGTTTTATATTCCTTTTTATTTTGTGCACTTATGCTTTATTGCTCGCCAAAAATACATATTCGCATGGCTAGCCTTGAAAATTGCTCGCGACACGATTGAAACCGTTTGAAGTAAAGTTTTATTTGTTGATTGTTGCAGTTATATATGGCGAGTACTATATATCACAAGTACTTAACCTAGACGTGTGGGTTTGCTATGATCGAGAGTTATGGTTAACAGCTAAAAAGCTAGTTACGACGATTAGGCCCTGTAATTATTGCATATATTATTGTGCTATATACAATATTACATGGAAATCGTGTGCTTTTGTAGAATTATCATTTTATGCTATATTTTATATTGCTAAACGATTTATTTTTTTTTTGGCTCTGTAGGACTGTGCTGGTGTGATCCTTTACTGTGCCGAAAAGGCGACGCAAGTAGCTTTGGAAGCCCTTCAGACATTGGGTATGTTGTATCTTGCTTTGGGACGATGCATTAAAACCTGGTTATGCAGTGGCTATATCGTTCGCATTATTTTGTAGGATGTAAATTTAAGCGCAGTTCTTGTAAAACTGAGCGAACCAAAAGCTTTGTTCGGGTAGACGTTTTATATTACGTATAGATTGTTTGTATTTATATTCATGCCGTTTATAATCATTTAGTTGTTTAACTGGTACAACGAAATAGAGCTGCCTATGGGCAATTTTTGGCGTATGGTATTTTACATATTATACGCAATATTGAAAGCTTATCTAGTTCATCTGTTGCGAAGTTATAACCATTACAACGTGACAGGATATTGGATTGTCTTGCAGACTACACTAAGTAATTGAATTTAATAACGAAATTAATTTTTAAGAAAACAAAAATTAAATTTTTCAACGAATACCAAACATGTCTCAGCTCAAATTTAGCCCGTATAATTTTAGCGCCCAAGTCGTTTTTTGCAGAAGTTTATTTTTTCACACAATACTAGATGCTATGTTGTGATCATTAAGTTGCAGATGTCGCTCTGGTGTCTAGTTTCACTTAATATTCATTAAGTGTTCTAAACACACATTACGCTAGATAGGAACGAAAAATACTATTTTTTGGTCCCATAGAAGAATATATCAGCCAAATTTTGGCCGCTGTATCGCCATAATTTGGCCTATGCAATAAAATATTAGATATCACTTTAGCAATTTATTGATAAACTGTTTTCGAAATAAACGATCAGCTGCAGTTGTCACGCATCATGAGATCTATACTGTCAACCAGTTTCAGAGATATGAGCAGATTGGGAAACCTAAACCTGGAAGTAGATTCAGAGTACCGCAAAGCGCTGAAAGAAATACACGACGAAGCTCATCTGAGTGGACCGTCATACAGATGCCCGGTTCTGCTAGGTGGTTATCCACCACCAGTGTCGAAAGACGAGCTTCAACTACCCCGGAAATCAAGATGCCAACTTGCACAGCTTCGTGCTGGATACTCTACGCTGCTTAACAACTACCTTGCAAAAATCCGCCCAGATGTGCGTGATGAATGCCCTAACTGTAGCAGCACTCCACACGATACGGCTCATCTGTTCAATTGCCATGCCAGACCAACCACCCTAACCCCAGAAGCATTATGGTCAACGCCTATCCAAGCTGCCATATTTCTGGAACTCGACACCAACGAAGAAATGTGACGAAACGGAGCTACAACAACAACAGCTGCAGTTGTTAAATGTGTATTTTTAAGCTGCGTTCATAATTGAATCGACACATTTGGAGAAAACTGACATGGGCATTTAGCAGGGAATAACCGGAACCGAAATTTACCGGAACCAGCAACCGGAACCGTCCATTTAAACCGGATCCGGAACCTGGTCTTCGAAATTTATATATAGTAAAACAGATGATGGAAAAAATGAAGGTATAGTGGATTTAAAATGCATTAAAAATAACTTTTACATTAAACTTAATGTATTGCGGTGGTATTATTGCCTTTCTGAAACTTTAAAGAGACTAAGGAAGCTAATAATGTTTATTTATCGATCAAATATGTCGGTTTTTGGACATTCAGAGCAAAAATGTATTCCACTATACACCATTGCGTATACTGCGTCAAATCGAATGTGCTTACAAAGCTTGGAGGGTAGAATACACACTTTCGCTCTGTCTCCAGTCGCCTCCCTTTACTACACATACGTTTATTGCATGTTCTTCTGTAGGAAACTTAAAATTATTGGTTTATGATTCTAGGAGAAAATAATAGATAGAAGGTAATTTTCTGATCAGTGGTCGGAGACACTGCTTAGGCTAGCGTTGGACAAACAGTGCCCGTCAGTTAGATCATAATGATGATAACTTTCTAATCAGAATGCTATAAATGAGACACACTGTGATGCTGCTCGCACAGTTTCAATAAATACAGTTCATTGCCAAGAAAGCAGTTTCTAGCTGCGTTGCAGATAACGTTAGTTTACTACAATTTAGACTGATTTACCAAGTTTACAAGCGCACTGGCGGGTGCTTGACGCAATTTATGTTAGCCAAACATACCCTAAGTACTTCTGCGTAAGCCATACTCTGTTACCGAGTTGGACCGGTTTAATTCAAACGTATCCCACAGACTTCTGGATGTGTAAAATAGCTGCTACAAGCATCGACCTGGCTTTGATTTACCAAACTCCTGCAGGTTTTTATGAAAAATTCCTGCTCAAATTATGTGCCCTACTTACGTTTCACACGTCAAATTATTTAGTTAATCCTGTCTTTTGCTTGGTTGTATTGTAGCTTGATCATTGTATAATATATATTACATATGTATGGATTACAGGGTGAAGCAAAAAAAATGGAAAATTTCAAACAAAATTCCGGAATTCCGGTTCCGGTATTTTTTCCCTTTGCCGGAACCGCAACCGGAACACGATTTTCGCCGGAACCGGAATTCCGGTTACTCCCTGGCATTTAGCTACCGTCCATTGACCTTTCACTTTATGCAATTCGATTTACTTAAATGTTGCACTTTGTCAAACATCACTCTAGTGCAACAGCAAAGGAAGAATTAAAGGTTGTCGTGATCTAATTCTTCTAATATTAATTATAGTTAAAAATGTGAGCCGAATCATGACGCTTATGTATTTTAGTATTGTCTGAATCGACAGTTATTTATAGACCCAGATATGTAGTTTTTATTTCTAGTATTTTCCGGTGGCGGCAGGCTGAGCGGCATTGTGCAATAGTGGTTTTTGGTTCGATACAGCTTATAGACAGTAATTCTCATTGTTTCACCTTTGTTCTAATTAATTTTAACAGATTTTGACTAAAACCTTCATATTTTTATACGAAATTAGCACTGGATTTTTACTCTGAATTCTGATATCTGAATTACTGTTTCTTAACGAAACCGGAACACATTATTAAGTATTGTTTAGAGGAAGTTATGCGTTGTTCACAATAAGATACGTCACTCACTGCACACGGTTACGCGAGAACCGCGGTGCTCGTTATACTGCGGTTGTCGTTACATTGTAATGACAATGTTGTCGGTCGCTGCAAGCTTCGTGCAACAGCTGACATTTCTGAACGATGCTTGTAGCGACTATATCATTTGATGTTACACTGCTTGTAACAACAATGTTTAAAGTTGCACTCGCATTGTGATGACAACAAAGGTAGCCACACCGACAATTTGTTACAATTTTCGTGACTTGTTACACAAACCGGGTTCCGCGTAACAATTTTAGCAAGGTTGTGACGCATATGCATTTTCATATAACAACATAGCTAACTTTGTTATGTTTTGATAATTTAAGGAGTAAACCAACGGAAGCCATTGATTGATTTCTGTGTTGAGCGTAGACTTAAGGATATGTCTAAGCGAAACACGAGATTATTTCTATGTGTTATTTTATCAAGTTTTGCTGACGTTCTGTCTAGCTTATTACAAAATTTTACTTCCAAATTCTAAACCATTCAGGGCTTTGTCAATGCCACTTTTTCTGTTCATGACTGTTCAAAACGGAGTTCCGCTAAATATTGTTTTCAACGGTTTTTATTGATAATCTTTTTTTTACAAGCTGCAACATGATTAAGCGTCATAAATGCTTGATTGGCGAAGGACAAGCAATCTGTACATCAATGTTAACTATAGTGACTAGAAGCCCATTGTTAAGGCTACATTTTCATCATTAGAGCTAGCATGTTGGAAGATTGGCATAACAGCGACTGTACCGTTTTCGTGAAAATACCAATGGTTTTGCGATATTTCACACAATTTTATTAATAACTTTATTGATTATAATTTTGAAAATGTGAGTCGAATATAATTTAAACATCAGAAAGATTAAATGCTGTTTACACGGATCGTGGTGACCGACTAAGGTTATATGTTGTTTGTTTTAGATAATTCAATACAGTGTTGTCTATTCTGCAGCCGACAAAAGATAAAATGGGAGAGTGAATTATTTCTCTTAGCTGTGGGACCCGCTCAGTGCGAAGTATGATTCCTCCTCGCAGGTTGCTAACCCACATCCATTCCAGGCAACCTGCTAACCCCCTGGAGAGGTCAAAGACCCCTGTCCCCAAGGACTTTCCTCCCCCTCCCAGGCAACCGGCTAACCCCCTGGAGGGGGCGAAGGGCCCCGCCCTAAGGACTTTGCTCCCCCTTCCAGACAACCAGCTGATAACCCCTGGAGCGGCCAAAGGCCCCAGGATACTTATGTTAATATAAGAACACATCTTTTGAAATTAAATCATGATAAAATTAGCTGCAGTTGAATTCCTATTCAAGCATTATTAGTGAATCTTTGCCGAACAATTCCGAATATTCACAAATCACTTGTTTACATTTCTATAAGTTATATGTGCATACACAAAACGTTTTCGGTAGAAATTTCGTGCGTTTATGGTTCGGGGTCAGAGGTCTAGATTAGGGTTTTTGTCTATTGTAGTGTCCTTCATGGAAGCAAGGTTATTTTGTCTTAACTTTCGAATTTTTTTCTTTGGTTGGTTTTATTTCATAGTAAAATGGTAAATGCCGATGCCTCTTTATTTGTTTTTCGTTTAAGGCTCCGGTTCTTGAGGAATGGCACGCTCGAAGTTCCTCGACCCAAAATTCGAAAATTTATTCTGATGTCCTGGGCTGCTGAAAAGTTTCACGTGAGCGTTTTCGGGTATACGAAACTCATTGCTGGTATTGGTTTTGCTCTGCGACCCATATTTCCATGGGAACGGGGGTATCGCGCCCCATTCTTCTTTGGCCCAAAATTCCTAATTTTATTGTGGCGTCCTGGGAGGCTGATAGTTTACCGTTGGGGATTTCGGGCATCGGAAACTCATTGCCGGTGTTGATTTTGTTGTAACTTGTGCTGTATTGTGTGATGTACACATATCGATGTATGCTATCGAGAGCGATTGGCTGAGGACTCAAAGCTGTGAGCGCAGGTCGTTCAACTCCGAGGCGCTGTAGGGACCACCTTTCCCCTCATTCAAGCCTATCTGACGTGCCCCTGGGAGGTATAAGCCATCTAAGGACCCAGCTATCACCCTCTGGGACCTCAGACATTTCATTTCGTTAAGTAACACTCACCATGCAGCTACTTTGACTTCAGTAGCAAGAGTTCAAAGATTCAACTGTTTATTACGCCAGCGTTCAACAATTTGGATTCACGTAACATATATGGCGTACGTAGTTCTCAATTGTTGATACACCAGCGTGCAGCTGCTACGGTCGTTGTTACAGCTGCAGTGCTGAGATGTTATTCTTTGTTATACCATCGTGCAGCAATATTTGTTGTCGCTACTCTGCGCGTGCAACTTTAAACAATGTTGTTACAAGCAGTGTAACATCAATTGATATAATCGCTATAAGCATCGTTCAGAAATGTCAGCTGTTGCACGAAGCTTGTAGCGACTAACAACATTGTCATTACAATGTAGCGACAACTGCAGTGTAACGACCACTACGGTTCTCGCGTAACCCTGTGCAGTGAGTGCACACAAATTAATGTGAACGGCGCATTTTTTTAGAATATGGAATTGTGAAGCATTCTATAACTAGTGTTTTTATCAGTTTCGTAATAAGTAAGTAGTTCATGCATGTTATTAATAGTAATTTATTAATCAGTGGAACAAAATTTAGTTTTCAATAATATTACATTTTATTCCAGGGCGGTGGCAAGGGTCTTATCCGTCCGGATATCTCCTTTTCTCACACGAGTGTTGAAGATAAAATTATTTTAGTGACCCAAAAGGTACAGAAATTTGTTCATACAAAATAGTACATGCTTCCGTTTAACCGCTCCCCTCAGTGTAACCTTTTTAGAAATCCCCCTTTAAAATTGTGGACCCTTCCGTTAAAAATCCTGGAATCGGCGCAGTCGTTATTTTATCGAGTAGCGTAATTGTTTTTGTCGCGACACAGGTGGCAACGGTTATATTAATGATTACGCAACCGGGCGGCTTGTTCGTGATGCAAAATTGTACGAAATTGGCGCTGGAACGTCGGAAATTCGTCGTCTCGTTATCGGTCGAGCCATCAATGCACATTACAATAAAGATTCGCTGCACAAATATAAGTAACAACAATTATTACATTTACCGGGTATGGTGGGCTGCCGGCGGCGCTGACTGATCGAGTTATCGCTCTGGGGACACAACCTGGTGTGGACTATAATATTTAAAAACTAACTGTAGCATTATTGATTTTCATGATGAAACCGCATTTTCTGCTGGCACCGCGATGGAGATTGATCATCATGGAATTTTTGGTATTTTTTCCGAACGGTTTAATAATAAATCTGGTGGCAGCTGAACATCTGCTCTATTTCGATGTTGCAACAGTTGCACGGGTAGGAATTACAGCAAAATGTTTGGCGAACCGTGCGTGAGTTTGCAAAAATTTAGTTTTATTACTGTCCGTAACTGTGCTTCGTAGACATAATAATTTGTGATACAAGTACAAAAACCACTAAAATGTTATTAACTATTGAAAGTATTGCGTATTTAAATAATATTTTTGTTATAATTTTGGGTTTTGCTTAATAAAATTTTTGTTTAAAATTGTATTAAACATACTTCTATAGATACTTTTACGTTAGTAACTTACATATATAGCTAGAGGAGACGAAGCGAATGTTGCTATTTTGCATTTAGTGACATTTCCTCATTTCAGATTCAGCTCCCTGAGTCCTTTTAAAGTCCCAATGATGCAATTATATAGCGGCAATACTTTAATAGCAGTGGTACGTGCATTGTAATCAAATTATCAAAACCTCAGAACTTTATATCCCAAATATAATAGAAAAAATAGCCAACAATTTTGCAAATTGCATTATAACTCGAAATATACTAATTGGCGCCAGGCCAATTTTTGCCCGGAGGTCTTCAATTACGTACACAAATACATTTCATTACGCGTTGAATAGTAAAATTGCGAAAATCCATCAATCCGGGGAATAGCTGTGCGACGAACAGGCTGGAAAAAAAGAATTTTTGTCTGACTGTTGTGCTATTTGGAGAAACTACGCTCGTTTCGTTTCAATAATATTGTGTATCACTCCTAAAACTGTTGTTTCACCATTGCCTATTATCCTGGGATCTAGACTATGGGTACAATTGTAAAACGTCAATGGGTACGCCAAGTTAGCTCAGGCAAACGGTTAAGATTGTGGCAAAATTTGCTTTATTGCACACTAAACGGTTTTGTAAATGTTTAAAACCGAGTCCCATCACGCGAACGCCACGCCGGATATATTATACCCATAATTATTCTTTGACTTTTCATTTCAGCATTTTGTCCAGATTTTGGCTTTATGCCAAATCAATAATTAGCAAAATATATGTACATATATGTTTTTCAGTGTAACCAGGAGTTTAGACTCTTTCATGAAATTGTATGTTATATATATTTTTAGTTTATTGTATTAATGTGGAAATAGTCAATTTCTTTATAATCAGCAATGTTGCATTGATTTATTAGTTATGTATATTTCGAATTTTTTGTTTCTTATAAGAGATCCGGTGTCACGATTGTCGGCATCTGTAGTTATGCTTTGGGTCCAGCTGTAGTGGTGTTGTAGGGTACACACTGTGTCAAATCTTGCCTGAGACACTCTGTTCTAAAATTGTCAATGCTTCTGTAGTTACGTTCTCTGATTGACCTGGACAGATTTGCTGTCAGGCTGTTTCCTATTATCTAGCTACATGCGCTGATACAGCATTAAAATCTGCTCGCTTTCAGACTTATCCTGTTCAAGCTACACTAGTTGCAGTGCTCAAAGTTCGCTGACTTTCGCTCGGTAACTGTTTTCAATGCAGTGTATCTTTGCGCAACTAGCGTTCAGACGGTTTTTTGTTCGACACAAATCGTTGTCGCATTCTTAATCCCAGCGTGCGATAGCTATAATAGTGTTGTTTTCAGATTACAAAATCCCGGAAGTACCGTGACAACAATGATTGCAGCCACAGCGCGTACAGCAGTAGTAGACAATAGATTGTGTTCGTAAACATACTTTTCAATATTATAAGCCTCTAATAGTGTCAAGCAATATTGTTGAAAATGATTGTGGTTTAATTTCCAAAACTGAATTGAGCGATTCGGGTTAATTATATTGTCTTCTGGGGTTTAGAAAATGGTTCATCACCACTTTCGTGATGGTTGATTTATACGCCATCTGCAAGCATCTTAATTAGTATATTGTTGGTTTTGCTGTTGAAAGTCTCATTTTGTCCTTTGGCAAAGTATATCTATGAAACAGTTGGAGAACTGTATTAAATCAAAGCTATTTGGCTAGTGTTGGCTTTGGACAGTTCAGAACGCGATTACGAAATACTGAAGCCATGTGCATAATGGAAACGAATCTATGATTGTTCAGCAAAGGTCGCTATCTTACGGCCACGTTGCGTATTTCCACGAGCTTAGTCTATGTTTTTGTAGTGTAGTTTTAGAACAACAAGTTGTTATACAAAAATGAATGTCGCCTTTCGAACGAGCTAGCATCTAGCCAGCATCCATCGAGCAGTGTTACAAAATGGGGCAAGTATCGACCGAACAGTGGTCATTTGTGGCTTTTGCTTGCAAGTACGCTTTTATGACAAAAGCAAAGGCGAAATCAGTCTTTTGTTATGGTTTGGTGTACAAATTGCGCAGACAGTTTATATTACATCTTTTTTGCAATGGTGAATCCCCGAAGACGTGTTAAAGGTCTGATCTGGTATAGTTGTAGCATATATAGGGTAGCTGAACACGCTGTGATTGGGGCCTGTAGTGGAGTTGTAGCGCGCTAGTCTTATAGGCTAGAGGTCCGGTTTCTAGTCCCGGCTGGTCCAATGGATTATCGCTCGTGGATCTCTCATAGTGTATATCACTGTCTTTAAAATGAGTAAAATGTATTATTAACTGCTTGGAATTGGCGTAGTTAGACGTGAAATAATGACACAAGACACTTTCAAGTTTTCTTACATGGTACTTGAGCACTTGCTTTTGTGCAGGATTGTTGCTGAGATCGTACAGAGAATACAACTTCAATCACCGTTTGTAATAGTGGTTCGCCCGGTACTAAGTTCTGTTTGATATTCACTTGGTTTCCCCAATACTGTTTTGGTTACGGCTTCACAGCAGTATAATTATACATTTGGCTACTTTGGAAATTGGCATTGTCACTGGATCCGCTGTAGTAAACCGGATGACTATCACGACAGCGTAACAAACTGGAGGTGGCTCAATTCCATATATAATGTATGTAACTGTAACTGTATTTATTTTTGTTGTGACCAGTTTTGTTCGTTTTTGTGTTTCGATACTAGCAGTAGGGTCAGTTGGTTTTGTAACGTTTAAAAATAATTATATTTTAAATTGTTCAAAATGTCCTATTAAAATTAAGCAGTACATTTTTCAAACAGTTTAAGTCTATGCCTTTTAATTTTCGGGTAACTTTAATTTTGTTCATTCTAGAAATAAAGTAAAAAAAATTGAAAAAAGTTTTCGCTAATTTCCTAAAATATATACACATTTCGTGATATTTTAAAGAATTATTATTTCTGAAAAAATTTTTTAAGGGATTTACAAAACCATGTGTATGTTATTTCTAAAAATATATGAATTTATGTAAATATGTGACTATGGGAACGTGGATTATTATGTAAGGTCGTGTATGTACTTATCTATAATTCCTTGCTCTATTTATAAAACGCGTGCTTTATTATTTTGCAATAATTGCTATTTTTATTCTAATTGTATTATATAATAATATAATATAATTAATAAATTATAAATTAATAAATTGTATTATATTATAATTATATTAATTATATGTATATATTTACAATATTATTGTTTCAGTTATTTTGCACTTACTGCTGCTAAGAGTCGATGGTGGTCGACTCTGTTGAAGATTTTGGTGGTTCAAGAACATGGTAGAGGTTGTGTTATGTTTGTGATCTGCAATGTGAGTCATATTCTTGCTACTGCTGATTGAAATATTGTCCGGTTTTCGAATAGCCTTAGAGGTGCAGCTGTAATGTTTTTAAGATTTTTTAAAGCGTTTAAATCCTGAAATACAATCTAGGAATCCACCGGATGAAAATTTAGCATGATTAATGGACAACTGTCGTTCGGGAAAGTATACTTGCTAGGGTGGTTGTATAAGGTTTTGTCCCTCAAAGCCTAAGTTTAAGCCTGAGCCTAATCTTTTAGCATTTTGTTCACAATTGAGCAACAAGATGTTGTCCCGCGGTACAAATGTCAAGTTCTGTCTTGTGTTTACAGAGGAAAAATTGACATGATCGATTATTCTTAATTTTTACATTTCACTGTGACACATATGAAACCGCATATGATACCAATATTTGTTATTTTCGAGGGGAGGGGGTAACCGAAAAGCACCGTAATACATGCTAGACATGTCAGAAATACTGCTTATACTGTGTTTTTTCGGCTAACTTCTGCTTCCGGAAAACCGATTTATATAACTGTTTTTTTTTGGTTTTTGAACAAAGGGCAGTTTTGCAGTGCGATTATGAACGGTATAATAAAACCGGCGGTATCTTTTTATCAGTCGTCGTCGCGTAGTGCTCTGGTGTTTGTAATTTTTCGGCTTTTGCCGTCTGATGTTGTGATTATTGAATTTTTATACGGACATCGACATATATAATATAACGTTTTTAATTGTGCTTTCCATATATAACAAGATTTTAGGTGATTTATTTTACTACGGGATTGTGTAAATACTGCATACATAGTTGAACTATTTTTAGGCTATCTGTATCACATACAAAAAAATAATCAAGTTTTTTTCGATTGATAATGGCGATGGAAGTTGGTGTAATAACTATATATTTAAACTGGAGTTTGCTGGATCTATTGTGCTTCGGTCTGTAATTTTATAAATGACGCGACATAAGTATGCAAATCGAAATTTTGGTTTGGGATAAAAATTCGGGTTTTGGGTTTTATAAACTGAAAATCGGGGTAGACGTAGTGGATTTCAATTGGGGCTTAGACAATAAAGGAGTGACACGGACAAGCCCCGGCTCTTGCGTCAATTTAAACTCACGCCGTGGAGAAGTCTCTGAATTCGCCCATGAATTTCGTTTTCATGTCTATCGGTTTTTCGTTGTCTTATGTGCGGCATTGCTATTTTGCTGCTGACCGCGTATCACTATCACGTTACCAGTGCTGATATGTGGGGCACGTGTGATGTAAAACAGTTGCTGCGATCGGAATACAACCAACCTGTTGAATATGCGGAATACTGGTTGTATTTTCTAGTCTTATGGTACATTTGCTGCCTATATCTTTGTACGATTTTTCCAGTTTCTCCAAGACATCATTATGCGTTAGTCATTTGTTTTGCGTATATACCTATACTAAAATATTGTGATCACATGAATTGAAATTGTATAATGTTTTGTAGTACAATAAACATGCCATGTATCAGTGTAATAATTTTGTGGCCTTTTATGCATGAAACCTTTGTAAAAGAAGTTATATTTGGAATCAAACGTCATTGCTTGAGTTGCAACTCTGCTACATTGAACATGACTCTGTGAGCTTGACGGAGATTTTGGAGTTATATCATTCATTACATGTACGGCCTAGTAATATATTTTTGATATCGCATTGGTCAAAGTTCGTCCTATGGGTTCAAAAACAGCGAGACATCTATATAATCTAGGAATTGCTGTCAGTAACTTAGCTGCATGCTAGCATTGCGGCCTACATTTTGTTGCCCCAAACAAACGACTTTCCAACGTCGAAAGACAGAAAAATTGTTTTGTGACACTATTTTTGAAAATTACCCGGATTTCAGTTAGTGTACCAACTGAAGGCTCCTAGGGACACTCGGTGACAACCACAAGTAGCTGGCAGCAGTTTAGCGACGTCGCAGTGAAATGGAGGCACAAGTCAAGCTAGGTCAAACCCACAAGCCCATGTCAGGAATTTAGCAATGTCGGAGACTAAAATGAACGATAGGTCGAGCGACTTACTGTTTCGCCATTAATATACTTATTTTCTGCAATCCGGTTTTGCGGTTGGGAATGATTAGCACAAATTATTGTATCCAATGTTACTGGAGTGGTCCTTAACTTGTTTCCCAGTTTATTTAGGCCGAGCCAGCTGCTCGGTAAAGAAATATGGCGTGAAAGCTATCTAAAAATAAATTGGGTTTAGTTCGTGCTGTATGGATACTATGCTACTAGATCAACTATGCTCCCATAGAGCGTTTTAGCGCCTCTTCAGTTTTTTTGCTACATCCAATCAACAACCCTGTAAGTTTTACCTACATAAGAATAACAATGTATTAATTTTTTTTGTTTTACGGTGACATTGTGTTCTGTTAATTTATTTTATTGTGTTCGCAATATGGTCATGTCAGTAAAAAATTTTCTAAAAAAGTATGGATACATGTAACCATTTAACTCATGCAGTTGCTCTGGTGCAACTTTAACACAGTATGACGTAGTACATTAACACTTTTGTGTGCATGTGTTGTGCGTTTGCCTGCATGTTGTTATTCGCTCACGTTGAGCGAAGCTTTAAGGTTTCATGCAACAGTATCGCCTTCGTTCAGTGGCTAGTGAACGCTTCCCTGACGCAAACGGTAGAGGTTCGAGTCCTCGTGCCGGCAACAGTTTGTTCAACGCTAGTCGAATCAAGCTAATTCAAGAAGTAAAGGGTATAGCTAAGAACTTTGTAACCACATTATCGGAATTTTGCGGTGAGGTTCGGCGACTGTTTCTAAGCTAAATCGCCGGTTATTGTAAAGAGCCTACAAACTCCTGTTTGTCTGGTATTGCATTTTAGGGACGAAACGCAGAAAGCCGTGCCATTGTAGCTTTTCGATTTGGTATTCCATATCAAATCATTACCTGCCGTGTATTTAACTGAATAAATTTGATAATACGACTGCGAAACTTCAAAAGTTGGTAGGGTGTAATATTATGTAGGGTAGATATCGGAATCTGTTATAGTATAATGACATGACGAAGTATCTGTAGCAACATTATAGAAAAAGGTCAACTATGTATTGATCTGATAGGGTTTAGTGTTTTTGCCGTGTTAAACGAAGTTGGAATTAAGGGCATGAAGTGTTATCATTGTTACAAATCGCACTTATTAACAAGTTTCAATAGTTTTTAGTTTTTTCTTTATGTAAAAAAATACAGATTTGAATAGGTCTTAGGGTAAAACTGTTTTTATTATATATATAGTTTCGTTTGAATTCCAATTACATTTTTTGCCTTGTATAGTTATTTATTATGCACATATATATATATATTTATAAATGCGCCATAAGTTTTAAGTAAAACTAATGTGTTCGTCAGCCGAGCGGTTATGTTTCTTTGGACTTTGGTTTACAGGGGCTTGTATTCTTTCGGCGCCTAGAGATTGGGCCATGTTAAGTAGAGCCACGTTAAATCTTTAAAAAAGGGCCGCTTAGTGTTGGGTTGCTAGGTCTTTGCTATGGCTCATATACTTTAGCTAAGATTTAAGCTTAGTGTTTCGTGGCTGGCTCTACCTAAATATAGCTTAGCCTTTCAGCTTGACAGTCCAAGTTATAGGTGTAGGTAAGGCGTCACCTCCCAAGCGCGCAGATAAATTTTATCATTGCGGAAATTATTCGTCAGTTGCTGCAATTGCAATAATTTATCCAACCTCTCCCATGCTAACGGACCTTCACTACCTATGGTTCAAGTGAATAACTTAGTACTGTAATCCGTCCAAAGTCCTTCAAGCTGCATGGATACGTAATTGTCACGACACATCTGCGGACAATTAGAATTCATTTCTGATATGCATTAACCGTTTGGCACGATGGCGGGCACTACTACGCGGAAGTCCGGTACGTCTCTGGGTCTAACTTAACAAATTCGATCAATATTACAAACGCCAAATATATATTTTAGTACTACTTTCATGCTGGTCGTACTTTTTGCCCAAGAAACCATGTGTCACGGTGTGTTAGAAAAAACGGGCCATGTCAAGTTCAGGGGCTTCCCGACTGTCCCAGCGACAGTCAATTTATGTGTGTCTATAACATTACTGTGTGTCTAGCTGATTCGTCACTTCTAAATGGCCCGGTTGTCCTAGTTGGGACAGTGGAAACATTTAGAGCGATAGCGTTTAAATAGCTATATCGGAAAGTTTGGGACAAATATTAAGCCAGTCCGCATCATTGAAATTGAAGTAGACCGAAGTTATGTATGGATAAGTTTTTTTCTTATTCCGCGCTTAACATAAATTTGAGCAATTTTACTATGAGTTGGAAAAATTTAGTGCAGTTTCCCTCCAGACATTCTGTTAATCCATATAATGACAACGTTTAATATGATTTAATACATAACGTTATATTGACAAAATGTGAATTGATGACTGACACAGTAGTACGCATCATAGTAATTGACTGAGGGTAGCTGCCATAGGTGGCATTCCATTTATGCGTCTTTCACACTGAAGTGCGTGCACATACTGCATACCGTAGACCCGTCGCGCCACCACTTCACGCAAAATAAAGACAACGGCTTTCCATTGCCGGCAAAATGAAGACAGTGGTTTTCCATTGCACTCAAAATGAAGGCAACGGCTTTCCATTACCCGCAATTAGTGATATTGGCGCTCCCTCCAGTTTGATATGGGTGCCACCTCCAGTTTGATATTTGTGCCCCCCTGGAGTTTCATATTGGTGTCTCCCTCCAGTTTGATATTGGTGACGAATCCAGCGTAACATTGGTATCCTCCTCCAGTTTTGATATTGGTGCCCTTGATCAGTTTGATATAGGTGCCCCTCAACTTTGATATTGTTGCTTCCTCAGCTTGATAGTGTTCCTCCTCCACTTTGATATTTGTGTGCCCCCTCCAGTGTGATTTTGGCGCCCCGTCCAGCTTGATATTGGTGCCCCATCCAGCTTGATATTGATCTCCGTCCAGCTTGATATTGCTGCACCTCCAGTTTGATATTGGTGCCCTGCTCAGTGGTTTCCTCCAGTTTGATATTGGTCCCCCTCCAACTTGATATTTGCTGCCCCGTCCGGTTTGATATTGGTGCCCCCTCCAGTTTGCTATTGGCGCCCCTTCCAGCTTGATATTTTTATTCCCCTATCCAGCTTGCGATTGCTGCCCGCCATTTTGATATTGGTGTCTCCTCCAGTTTTATATTAGTGGCTTCCTCCAGTCTGATATTGGTGCCGCCCTACAGTTTGCTATTAGTGTCCCCTACAGTTTGATATTGGCCCCTCTAGTTTGATATTGGTGTTCCCCTCCAGTTTGTTATTAGTTCCCCTCCACTTAGATAATGGTGCCCCAACCCAGTTTGATATTGGTAACCCCTCCAGTTTGATATTGGTGCCCCGCTCCAGTTGGATATTGTTCCCACTCTAGTTTGATATTGGTGCCCCCTCAAGTTTGCTATTGGTGCCTACCTCCAGTTTGATATTTGTGCCCCCGTCCAGTTTGATATTGGTTCCCCTCGAATTTGATATTGGCGCCCCGCTCTAGTTGGATATTGTTCCCACTCCAGTTTGATATTGGTGCCATCACCAGTTTGTTATTGGTGCCCCGTAGAGTTAATATTGGTGCCCCCTCGAGTTAGATATTGCTGGTCCCCAAGTTTGATATTGGTGCCTCTCCAGTTTGATATTGCTGCCCCGCTCCAGCTGAATATTGTTCTCACTCCAGTTTGATATTGATGTTCCCCTACAGTTTAATATTGGTGCCCCTCAAGTTTGATATTGGTGCCCACCTCCAGTTTGAGATATGTGCCCCCGTCCAGTTTGATATTGGTGCCCCTCGAGTTTGATATTGGCGCCCCGCTCCAGTTGGATATTGTTCCCACTCCAGTTTGATATTGGTGCCCCCATCAATTTGATAATGGTGCCCCCGTAGAGTTTGATATTGGCCCCCCTAAATTAGACATTACTGTTGCCTCCAAGTTTGATATTGGTGCCTCTCCAGTTTGCTATTGGCGCCCTGCTCCAGCTGGATATTGTTCCCACTCCAGTTTGATATTGGTGCCCACTTCCAGTTTGATATTTGTACCCCCGTCCAGTTTAATATTGGTGTCTTTCCAGTTTGATATTGGCGCCCCGCTCCAGTTGGATATTGTTCCCACTCCAGTTTGATATTGGTGCCCTCCTCAAGTATGATATTGGTGCCCACCTTCAGTTTGATATTGGCGCCCACCTCCAGTTTGATATTGGCGCCCCGCTCCAGTTGTATATTGTTCCCACTCCAGTTTGATAATGGTGCCCTCGTAGAGTTTGATATTGGTGCCCTCCTCCAGTTAGACATTGCTGTTCCCCCAAGTTTGATATTGGTGCCTCTCCCGTTTGATATTGGCGCCCCGGTCCAGCTGGATATGGTTCCCACGCCAGTTTGATATTGGTGCCCCCTCCAATTTGATATGGGTGCCCCCTCCAGCTTGATATTGGTACCCCTCCTGTTTGATATTGGTGCCCCGCTCCAGTTGGATATTGTTCCCACTCCAGTTGGATAATGGGCCCAGAGAAAAAAACGGCCCCCCCCCCGGGTCCCCCCCGGGGCCCCCCCAGGCCCCCCCCCATGGCGCTTCCCTGCCCTGCGCCCCCCCCCGAATCCCCACCTCGACCCCTGATATTGGTGCCCACTTCCAGTTTGATATTGGCGCCAACCTCCAGTTAGTAGTATAAAAAATGGGGGTTCTGGCACAGTCGTCAAGCTTGATTAATGACCTGTCACTTTTTTAGGATTTATTCACGCGCTGATTAGCTGAAGGAAAATAAGGGAGGGGCTATGTTTTATTAGGGTTTATAAAATATTGGGCGCGGTTTATTGAAGGAACAGTGTATAGTATATGCAGCATATGTTGATATGTATATGTAGTATATGTATAGAAAATATAACTTTATAATATAAGTATTTAGCAACTAAAGTTAATCATATATCTAGCAACACTTCTAATAACCAAATGTAAGCATATAGACGAAACGATAGTGTAATAATAGTCACACAAACAAATTTCGTCCCTGCCAAGGGCACTCATCAGATGGCTTTCTTTCTCCATAGTTGAGATAGTGGCTACCATTATTTGTTTTTTCTTTTTTATTAAAAAATCATTATGACATACAGTATACATCTCAAACAAACCTAAGCCTTCAGCTACAGAAATCAAGTAAACCTATGCCTATTCCTCAATGCTAAACTTTATTTAAATCTAACTTTATCTAAAAATTTAACACTAAAACTTTATTTAGATCCACTCTATTTTATTTTGATCTTTAATCATCTTCATAGTCTTCGGATACTCTCCCATAACGAATAATACCATTGATTCCGCCAGTGTTTCTTTGAAGTCGATAAGTAGCCTGACGTTGCCATCTTTGACCTTTGAAATGTAGCTCCCACAGCCGCTTGAATGATCCGGCGAAATATCGATTGCGAATACTCCAAAACCACCTTTCATATCGAACGGTCCAAAGCCAATATCCCTGTTGACGTAGTTGAGTCCTCGAAGTAGACTTGCGTACAGTTCCGGAATGGTTCCAGTATTAACTACGAGCGGACTTTGATTAGGTAACGATAGATTGTTCACCAGTACTTGAAACTTTGTCATATCTGGTAATTTGAGATCGTAGATATTTTTCTCGATATTTCCGTTGAACGTATCCTTTGCAACCATCCATATGAATATACGACGTGGTAGGTCTTCTTCAAATACAGTAAAGTCGAAGTTTTGGTTATCTTTACCGAGACCAAATGTTCGTATTTCGTAGGTAACGCATGGGTATAGAGCACCTTTTGATTGATATATATTATTAATATTACTAAGTGCCTTACTGTAGAGCTTAATCATGTTGACTTTAAGTATTGGTTCAGTAATTGTTATCGAATACTTTATGTTTTTCTTGCCTATAATTATTTGTGATAGCTGGTTTCTAGAAAACTTGAAATGCAATTCCGTTTGAGGGGGAAGATAACCACCGTTGAACGTTACTGGTGTGATGACGGGCATGTATACGCTTCCTCCATTGTTGAGAAAATAAGAGTACCGCTTTGTTGCTCCACCATTATCTTCTGTACTATCCATTAGATAAGATATGTCTTGAAACCATCCAGCTGTGCGTAGTAAGCAATTTCGTTCTTCTTTGGTATAGTGGAGTAGGTGAAGAATATATGTCAGCCACTGATAATTTGATTGATTTGCAGTAACCGACTCACCGTTTATTTTCAGTTCCACCTGATTGAATATAGCATATCCCATCTGGTTACATGGAAAAGCTTGATTTGTAACTGACCGCTTGTTTCGTTTCTTTGGAGGAGCTTTTGGTGTTGCTGGCTGTTTAGGTGGTGAACTATGTGATATATTTACTTTGAATGTTAGAAATATTTGACCCAAGTCGATGAGATAATCCGATTTAGGGACTTTGAATTCCAGTGGTGTCACTTCATCCTCTATAACCTGTCCTGTGTTACTGGTAAATTCCATAATCTGAGACTCTTCAACTTCATTTTGATATATGGGTTCTCGACTCCAATACAGATTAGCTAACGAGGTCATTGTTGAAATATAGTCTTTTGCTTTGGTAGGGATTTCTTTTTATGTACTCTTTTCCTCTTAATTCTTTTTCTTTGCTTTTTAACTGGCTGTCCTGGCACTAACCGATGCTTTGATGCTTGATCAACTTTGAATGATAGTGGTATATCCATAGCCGTAAATTCAATGGTAACTAATTCTTTTTATGTATGAAGGTAAGATCAAGGTATAGTGTACCGTTCTGAAGTTTCTTCGTTTCGCTATCAAATACTTCAAATTGTAGGTCACGTATATGGGAATCTTTCACTGCTCTAATGCTTTTAAAGTCTGTAGAATTGGTTGCTACATGGAGTAAATTACAATATGTATCGTTGAATGGTGTATTTTCTACAAAGTTTGCAGTGATAATAAAGGGTCTCTTTCCGCTTGCTTCTACATGTGCATTATTTACCTGGACCAAACTTGCTTCAACTGTTGCGGGGAGGTGTATGCTTAGGGCTGATAGAGGCTTAACAATAGTAAGATCCATTTTCTTGTTATCATTACATGTGAACTTTCCTTTTATGTAAATAGATTTTCGATTCCTTTACTGTAAATATCTTTAGCTATATTGTAACAGTCATCAATACTTTTGGCCCCAGTAATTATAATCTTACCAGTTCTGAATATTGATAGTGTGCTGCCTTTATATTTGAAGTTTAATGAAGGAAATAGTTCTGGTTCAAAAATAATAGTAACAAAGTTCCGTAGTTTTTCATATAAATTTTCTAGTTTAATATTGGACCCGGTGTTATACCACCCCGTTACGGAACATATAGTAAATTTGAGTTCATTCGTTACATGTCCAAAGTTTTTTAATATTTTCTTAACTTTGATGCCAGCTGCGTCGAGTTGTTCCATTGAAATAAAACCAAGAAATTGAATAGAACCGTTTGGCCAGAACATTACACTACCGCCTTCTTTAAGTTTTAGCGTTGCTGCTCGAAATCGTTGAGGGTTGTATTTGATCCTCTCCAGTGTCTTCGCAAGGGATGCTAAGTTTATGGGGGAACCCGTCGATGTTTTTGCAACTAAGTTCATTACTTTGAAATCCATATCGCACAATCATCCACAATCTTCCGAGCCAGTTATCTTTAGGCCACTTGTTAATAGTTCTAATTCGTGGGTCGTTGGTATAAATACCGATTCCGTCAATACCAGCTTCAGCGATGATAGCGTGTTTTGTAGACAACAGTAGATCATAAGTTTCATCTACTTGACTAGTCTTTGCTTCCATCCCTTTTAATAATATTTCGTTTCTAATAAATTTCCACTCATGTGTAGTTGGACCGGTATTACTGTATCTTTTAAGGGATTGTCCAATTTGTTTCTGCTTCTTGGGCGACGATTCCATCATGATTTCAAATATTGTAGCACCACACTGGAAAAATCCTGCCTTTTCAGATTGATAATATTGCTGCAGACTATTGTACGTAATGTCGTCTACGGTAAAATCGGCGATGTGATTTAGACTGAGAGGACTTTCTTTGCTTGAAAATAGTGCCAAATCCATACCGTTCCTAGCTTTACACTTCCGGAACGTAGTATTCATGATCGTAGTGTTTTCCAATCTAGTGTCTTTTCATGTGATTTTCCTTTACCGAAGGCACCTGTTGGAACTGCTGAAAGATACTCATGTCGGAACTTATCTGCATCTATTGGTTTGGGAGCTGAGAAATGACCGGTATCAGTAATAAAGTATCGTACGAGATCGTACAACGTTGAACCAACTGAACTGTCTTTGTAAATTACTCTGTTATTGGAATCTGTCTTAATATTTTGTATGTAGTTTATTAATACTTTAGCTTTTGTTTGTTTACGTTTAGGAAATAAGGAAACCATATCATCCGGCTTATTGTCTTCTACAGTATCAACTACTATAGGTTGTTTTACCCTTTCTTCCTTCTCGCGAGTTTCCATCCAACTTGGTGGTACTAATAAATATTGTTTTGCCATATTGATAATATTAACTT
This sequence comes from Trileptium ribeirensis, assembly GCA_030248225.1. Taxonomy (NCBI): domain Eukaryota; kingdom Metazoa; phylum Nematoda; class Enoplea; order Enoplida; family Thoracostomopsidae; genus Trileptium; species Trileptium ribeirensis. The sequence goes on from JASANE010023350.1 coordinate 24,516, forward strand.
CAAAAGTTCTATATTGCGTGCAAGCGTTTGTCTTTTTATGTTATCTCGAAACCTGGGAAATTTTGTTAGCACTTGTTTGTGTTTCCTAAGGTTCTTCTTTTCATCACTAGTTAATGAAAATGTACCGTAGAGTATGTTGTAACAAATTTCGCTAATGGAACTTAGAAACGAAGCCGGAGCAACCTTTATAAACGCCTTTGCTGTCTTTGGGTCTAGTCGCACGAGTAGTTCAATTGTGTATATTGTATTTTGGTGTTTCTCCATTGTTAATAGGTATCAGATACTCATACCGTTTCATGTTGGTTTAAATACTATAGGTTGTTCACCTGGAAGTATATTTGTTCTTACTCTCAAGTCTTCCGGCGTTGTTGGTTTTAGATCAAGTAATAAGTAAGAGAACGGTTTCCCATGTGTTGCCATTTCAAAAGCTGTTGGTAAAAAATTAGGTTTCAGGGGCCATACTTGTCTGCCTAGTGTATCAATCATTGATTTTGATCTAGGGTTAGGAAATAGTATTATGTATTGAGCGTTTCTTGAAATTTCTGTCATGTATTTACCACTATGATAAAAGTTTTGTACAATAAAGATAGTACTGATATTTATATGTCTCATCCTTGTAAACATATTAGCTAAAAGTTTATCGCTAGAGTGTTCCATAAGGTCATCAATAATATATAGGACTTGACCATCAGATTTCTCGATTTCTGCTGGAAACCCTTCTTCAAATTTTATGTTTTCAACTTCGTCTGCCATTTCACGGTAAAGTGGCTGCATCATACCGTAACACCAAATTATTTTTTCTATTGGTTTGTCAAACATTTGCTTTTGATGACGTAACAGACTTGCAACTATATGCGTTTTACCGACACCTGTTGCGCCCGAAACCACTGCTGTAAACGGTAACTCGAAAGGTAATGCTTCCATGCTCGTGTACTGCTATTCTCGGATTCTTTTTATGTCTTGTTCAGAAACCCAGCTATTAAATTTCGCTGGATAACCTAGCCATTTAACTAGGTATTCCCTGCTGCCGTCTCGCTTTATTCGTTTTCGTATAATTTTCTCTATTTTAAAGGTATCACCCACCTGTACCTTCTGCAACTCTGCTTCATACCATGTTCCTAAGATTTCTTCATCACTGTAGTCAGAAAGCTTATATCTTGGCGGATCGGAGTGTAAACGTTTCTTTATTTTGAAAACTTCTAGTGACCACTGAGGAACATAGCCTTTACCAAAAGTTTTATCTGAATTACTTACTCTTACAGTGTCTCCAAGTTTTAATTTAAACTTAATTTCTGTTCGCGGTTTCGGAGGGTATAAGAGGTTCAGTATTTGCCGTTCATTCTCCTCGGTTACATCTGAGGGACGGTATCCATATCTATTCTTTGTATTGTTATATGTTGCAACAATGTCTTGAAGCGCTGTTATGTATGACTTTGTATTATGCTTATTCATGTATTTGTATATCTTGGACTTTAATGTTCTAATGACCCGTTCTGCTACGGCTGCCTTTGTATCAACATTTTGGGCTGTATAACATATAATATTGTATTTACTGCATAAAGTTTTAAACTTTGCATTAACAAACTCAGAACCACGGTCGGAAAATATATGTCTTGGCTTCACTTGTTTAAACTGTTCTTCCATGAAGTCTACAACCGTTTGCGCGTTCCTATTTCTAAGGGGTACTACTCGTAGATACTTCGACAATACGTCAATAACTATTAGCAAATATTTAACACCATCATTGTATTTAGCGAGGTTGCTCATGTCTGCTAAATCTATCTGCCACAAATCGTTAAGCCCTTTGGTCACTGTACGCATTCTTCGGAAACGACGTCTTTTAGGCTTGTGAAGTGTATATGTTTCTTGTGACTGTAGCCATTCTCTTACTTGTCGTAACGTAAAACCGTATTTCTTAGCTGCTTTATATAGCTTGTTAGCACTACCGTAAGATGCTGGGTTGTTGGTATCGTAGTATATATCTTTCAGATCCATGACTAAGTACATTATATATTCCATCTTTTTATGTGCGCCTGATATTTACTCTTATAAGCCTCTTCAATAATACATCTTCGAGATTAAATGTAGCCAACTTTGACATTAATACGGGACCTAGGTTGCAACTATTTACCTTAAAAGTACGGTATTTATTAGATGTTTGAATTAACAGCGTAACGTTATTATATGGAATCATAATTTTGCTGAATATGTGGTCCCAAATATCAAAGAGATAAACCATTCTAATATTCCACTCTGGGTTCCCAGGGGGTTTTAGTACAACTTCAAAGTGAAGGTTAGTGACATTGTGATTTATCCAGTGTATGTTATATCCTATCTCCGGTGTCCAAGTCTCATAAGTAGGTGTGCGCCAATCATTAAAACATAACTCCGTCTTATTAGCAGCTGTATGGCTTTTACAAGTTATAAATAAGCTTGATTTAATAGCCGTAATAATTAATGTCAGAACAACTGGTACTGTAATTTTCAACTTCGTATCTATCATAAAGCATTACAAGTCACAGTACATAGTCTTTTTATGTATGCAAATGAATGTGAAAAAGTTTATTGAAATGAAAGGAGCGTATTTATCAAACATTTATCCAATATCGTCATATCCGTAAGAGCTACGTTAAATTTGATCACATTTTCTAAATCAGCGCCCAAAATAGCCCCTGGGTATAAAATTTCGTCATCCTACGCCTATCCAGTAACTCCCTGTACTTACAGTGCCCAGAACCTTGAAATTTTTCTAAGTCCAACATTTTGCTATCTTGTCAGGGGGTGGTCCTACGATCACGACGACTTCAAAATCGGGATCAGCGTACCGGATTACCTATATATTAACGCTTTTTGCGAAATTCCTAGTATTTTTAGAGATATTTAAAATTTTTATTTTTGAACCACCAACACAACACCTGCATGTTTAACACCGCTGAGGATGCGCAGGCTTTTCTATCAGCTCGGAATAAACAACAAAAGTTTACACATATACGTTTATTGATAGAAAAACAAATAAACAACATATAACATAAACATTTAATATACAACCCTACCCTGATGTATCCATTATATCTTTGTGCCCATAAGGTATAGAACTAATTCCGTCTAATAATATATACCGCTTATCGTCGTAGCAACTAAGGGACTCCTTGTTCTGTTTCGTAGTAAAAACTTCGTGTTTGTCATTGCTTATCTTGTGCATTTCATGTTTCATTTTAGTAGAACCGAATAGAGTGCTTATGTAGTCTCTCATCCTAATAGATTTCTTAACTGTGTTTTTCTTAATACCCTTTGCCCTCTTCTTTTCAATTCCCCCACATCGTAGAGCGTACATTTTAGGTCTTAGTCCACAAAACTCCTCCACTGGGATACCCGCGGTTTCATCTTTCATCTTCCCGAGTACTTTTTTATTAACTGTGGAATGTAGTGGGTGCTCAGTTGGGTAATCGCTAGTATCAAACTTATCTAAATACCTACTCATGTCAGCGTATATGTCCTCACATTTGACTTCATAACATAGGGAATCCGTGTCAGTAAATAGAAGCTTACACTTATCATTATACCTTCGTTTCATGTAATTGTAGTGGAAATCATACATAAGCATTTTCGAAAGGTCGAGAACGGTAAATCCTACATATATCGGCTTACATAGGCATACACTGGATTTCTGCATGTTAACTGCCACTAAATCTTCGTTAAAAATTGTTCTACTTTGAAATCGCGGGTTTGCTACTAGTTTCTCAAATCTTTTAGGGTCGGTTACTAGCTCAATGTTCCTATAGGCGCGGACATTTTCCATTGTCTTGCCGAACACTGCATTATTGAGTAGCTTGAATAGATCTTTCTCAAAATCAGTTTTAGCCTTTTTCCGCATATTTGTGTTAAAAGTAATGTAGGGAGTCATCCAGTCTCGTTGCTGGAATTCTACTGCTCGATGTATCTTGGTTACACGTAGACCGAGACTAATATAAAATGCTAACACTCGACCATGTACTATATATTTATTCTTATCGTTAAGATTCGGTACCAGTTTCTTAACCTGCGCGTTGGACATATTGAGACGTTCTTTGATATCTACACAATAGGGAGAAATCATCGAGCTATCAATAACCATATTTTCCGGGGCCACTGGGTAATCACTATGTAAGTAGTGTAAATGTTCGGGGTACTCGAGATCTACTTCTAGGACATAGCCAATATTACCCTCACTTCGGTAGTCAATAGTCGATAATGCCTGGTCTTCAACCCATTCAAAGTTCTTGACCGGTAACTTTTGTACCATTGTCCAGCCGTAGAGGTTATTTGCGTCTAAATACATGATATAAATAGACTGCATTAACTTATCGTAACTGTCGAGGTATTTGTTATTTGCCTTAGAATACCGGTGGGAAATCATTGAAATGCCGCCCCGGATGCCCTGCTCGAAAAACATATACATATCCGAGTCTCTAAGTAACTGAAGCTCCACCCCGGTCTTCTTTAGGCATGCATCCCACGCGAAACTTGGTAAGGTTAAGTAGTGAACGGGGTCGAGGGTGTAGTGGATAAGAGCAAACCGTCTGAAATTTTCAAACACGTCACATAGTAGGAGAACATCTGTTTTGAGATAAAGATCATGGTATTCCCCGAGGTTTCTAATACCCATTTGCTCCCAAACCTTTTGAGCAAAATTATAGTCATCTGAACTGATATCCTCCCAGTTGAGTTTACTGTAGAAATATTCCCGCGGTGGTAATTGGGTATCTTGGAATCGGTCCCACGAGTCTACATACTCATAAGGGTATACGCCCTTCCTGAGAAGTAATTTAGCCTCCGAACCGAAAGACCGCTCCATAGCTGGGAAATTGTTGCTGGTTAGATTTTCAACTATTGCACTAAGTGATGAGGGTAAAAACTGGAAACTGTCTTTAAATTTGATTGACCATGTATATTGTTTTTTCTTCACTGAACCACCACCAAGGACACCACCATCGTCCTCTGCCATGTAATCAAGTAGATCATCGAAATCATCGTCCTCATCATCGTTGCCCTCACCGAGTTGATTAAGTGATATGACGTCATCACCGCCGTAGTCTTCGAGGTCTTGAAGTAGGTGGGGCACTATATTTGGTTGTTGACTATCGGCCTTGTCGAACAATGCTTTGAGGAATTCACTTGGCTGCCGTGAAGATTGTTCCTGGGGTTGATGTTTAAGTTTGATTGAAAATGACAAATAGTCCTCACTACCTTTTGGTACGCAATCTATTGTCGCTCCGAGATTCTTGCATAGAGTTCCAATCTCCTGCATGATGAGGTGGCCGTCATACTTCCTACGGTTATGAAAGAAGACGTTGACGTTACGGTTGAGACGATATCCAATATTACACTCGGAATGACATGCTCCCCGGAATTTGCCACATAAATGACAGTGGTCTTTAACTTTGTCGTAGAGAAGGGGAGTGCCGCATATCATGCACTCGGTTGCTGCCTTGAATTCTTTCCAGTCTTTATCTCTCATATTAAGGGGAACGGTGTTAGCGATTCGACGCTGGTATTCTTGCCCGAGTTCAACCACCTTGTAAAGAAATTTCTCCACTGCATCCTTTCCACGGTATACAACCGGTTCACCAATTTCCACCTTGTCATCACACCCACAACCGAAAACATCCACGAGCCCGAATCCGCATACCTCATGCCGTTGATACGGGTTGCTGTAGGATGTAGTTTTCGAGGGTTCACAACCGGTGACTGGGAGTAGAAGGGCCTCGAAATCGGCGTAGATTGTGTATGGACTTCGAAGTATTTTGTGGACGTTGCGGAAATGGAGAATATCATGTTTGGGGAATGTAGTTCTCGTAGCTTCGTTGCGCCGGCACATTTCTTGGTGTTGATCGAGCTTGTGTTGACTGTACTGAGGCATAAAACAGCGGAGGCAATAATATTTTTTGGCTTTATCACGCCGTTGGGTGTGAAGTAGCCGATCCATATCCTTAATCCATGTGTAATGTCCATCGAGAAACATTAGGTTGATATTGTTGAAATCTCCATCATAAATACGAAGGGGGATCACTTTGTTGTTTTCCCACGTGAATATGCTTACTCCGATGCGGTTGAGGATCTCAAATCGTGATATGCTTCGCAAGTCAACCGGAAATCTTATACCGTCAAAGTTTAGAGAACTAGTGTATTCTTTATAATGTGAGATGCGTTCGCAATGGTAGTCGGCGTGATATAACGCTGCCAAGATCGCCCACATAAAGCATTTATTGTCTTGATTTTGCACGTTGATGATAGCTTTCTTTGCGTGTAGCACCTGTGGAAGAGCTTTGTACGTTGCGCCACGAAGGGGGTTATAACGTGCGATGTGAACGTCTAAGTAATCGACTGATCTGAAATTGAGTGGGTAATTGTATAAAAGGAATATCATATTGCTAATCACATATTGGTAGCAACAGAACGTGTAACAAATACGTAGTGACAACAGTTTATATCAGTTATCTTAAGGGGAATCAACATAACTATTTTCTAACATGAGGGGTAGCTAAGTCATCTCTTTAGAGCGTTCGTATTACCTACCAAATTTGGATTCCTCACGGTCGCAAACCTTTAATGTCTGTGACTGCTCCAAAATTCGTAATATTTTTTGTGATAAGTTAATAATTCATATTTTTAGGTAGCTATGTGGTCATCGTATTGGGTTCCAGTTAGTAACTTTAGATTCCTCATAGCCGAAAACATTTATATCAGAGAATTATATGTTTTGAGACATTTTCAGAGCTATCTTTTATAGATAAAATATAAATGCTCCATTTTTTATATCTGCGAGATTGTTTAGATGCAAAATACTAAACTATTATCTAATAAGCTGAAATACGTATATGCTACAACTAAACATCAATTAATTTACTTGACGACCCATCCCGATCCTCGCTCTATAAAAGCATCAACGTTGCGTAGTATCTCTTTGTTAATACCTTCCAGACGTTGTGATACATCTGTAGCGGCGAAAATGTGTTGTACTTTAGCTGCGAAATATGTTGTAATGATTTCATCGGGATCGAGGTCTTTCTCAAATGTGACTTTCATGGTTGGATACATTTTCATTCCATGCCATTGTGTGATCTTATTTTTTAATAAACGCCTGATTTCGGGAATAATTACCGTTAGTGATGTAACCGGATCAACCATATTTGCCGTCGTAGTTAGTCGGTGCGATTCGGTAAATCCTTTGAGCGCCGTAGCTAGTTCTTGAAGATAAACAACTGTTGAATCCATGTTAACATTAAAAAAGCACTTGGTCTTATTATGTATGGTAAACGTTGTATAGTAACCGTTATAGTAAATCTAAAACAGATAAAATACAAGCCTTTTTAAGAACCTAGTAGAGACATAGCGACAATTGCTTTTAACAACTTTCTATACAGTTTCGTAGACTTAAAACTACAGTGACGACTCTGTTCCCACAGTGATGTTTCTTTTGGGAAGCAAGCACCGAGTAGAGATTAGAGCTTACGCTAATACGACTAGCAAGCAAACTTCCCTAAGAACTGCGATGTTCTGTCATACATTGGACTTGCATACGATTATGTATGTTTTCTGTTACACAGCTATTAGATTCGTATTGCGCGTGTAAAAGTGTACTTAAGCATTGAAATTTAGTATAAAAATATAAAATTCAAACAAAATAATATATGTAACCCAATCGGATATATGCTGACCTATAATTTTCGTATGAGCTCTACCGTAATATATGTGTATAAAAGCCAAATAAGTCCCCATTTAGTAACATAATGTAAGCCAACAGAAAGCTAAATATAAGTATTAATAATAAATAAGTCAACTAATAAAGTCCGTACACTACTAATAGTAACATAGCATTTAGTTATGTATAGTAGCAGCGTGTATATTATTATATAGAATCATTGCGTGAGAAATATGTCCTGCCTTACGACTACAAAATCAAACGAAAGTCACCGTTGTCCAAACCGGAAAATGCAACACTACTGAGCTAGAGAGATAATTTCTTCCTTTTTAATAATTTGGACTATTGAGCAATGTTGCGCAATATTTCAAGGTCGCAGTGACGCCATGATAGCAGGCCAGAATGATCTATCTTAGTTACCAAACATAGAGACGTTGTCATGGTAACATGGTTCAAGCCAATTTGCGGTTTGATTAATTTAGGTGTAAAGCATAAGGCACATTAATTCCGACGAAACATGTGTCCAATAAGGGAACAGCTAGGTTTTCCTTTACAGTAAGGGATATCCAATCAGCGCCCGAATAAAACCTAAAAAAGTGACAGGTGATTAATCATCTGTCCCAGA